>RJWT010012591.1:0-22350 GCA_004365215.1 Cuniculus paca
AATTTAAGAAACAATGACAGGGAGAAATCTAATACGGATTCTGTTTTACTGTAACTCCATGTCTCTTTATTTTCATTTTTATGTCCATGAGAGAGCAGCAAACAGTATTTTCATACATCGATATAGCTGAGACTCATTTTCCTAAAGCAAGATGAGCTCTTAAACAGAGATATCAGCCACATTTAGAGTATCTTTATTTACAGACTAGGAGGCAAGTGCAGAAACTCTGCATTAAAGAAAAGAAGGAGAAAAGAGTGGAAAATCCCGTAAACCTCACAGCCTTAACTCTAGCTTGCTAATTCATATCTCCTTAAACAGCATGCATCCAGCTGTTCCAATTTAAAACCTCTGCCATTTTTTGACTGCAGAACAAAAAAAGAAATCTTTGAATTAAGGATGTAAATAGAATACTTGAACACAGGGCAAGAAGGGTATAATCATTTTTCAATTTGATAAATTCAGTTAATAAAAACATGTAGCACCCAAAAGCATCAGTCAGAAAAACAAAAACAGGAATTGAGGGACACAGCTTTTTAATGTCCAGCATTAATTACCAAGAAGCAGATTAGGAAGCTCTTTGAACAGACCTGGGAGAGGGTGTAAGACATGCAGTGCTTCACCCTGTTTGGAGTTGCAAACATGTATGAATGGAACAGCTAGTAAACTTCATAAATAAAATCAGCACGACACCTCTTAGGCACTCAGAGAAAAAGTGTGGCCAGCAAACTTACTCACCACAGCCTAAAAGAATTGAAATTTGTTTATACTTAACCAGATTCTACTCACAAAAAATTTCCCAATAGACTTCTTTCCCTAAAATACTAGTACAGTTATTTCCCTAGGACTTGAGATGCTGATCCCATGTGACTACTTTGCTTAGTGCCTAAAAAAATCAACACTTGTAAACATTTAAAATTTTAATTGTGCCAACCTCTGCTTTCAAAAACAAATGACATGGGTATTCTATGTGCTTAGGTAAAATGGGCTCTTTTAAGTTAATGTGATTTTAACTAACAATGTAGTACTTGCAAACACTTCTTTAATGATGGGCAAGTTTGAAGAGAAAATTTGCCCTAAAATGAAGACAACATATTAGAGAAGGTCTGTCTCCAATCACCACAATTCGCTGTATTAAATTGTGGAGAAATAAACTGAGTGGAAATGGAGATAAAGTCACTACAAAGGGACATGTCTAAACAGAGGGGGACAAGGATAAGGGAGCCTAAACCCTGAGACCCACAGAGGGCCGAGCCCTACTGAGACATCAGCAGAGGTCAGAGAACCATTGTGATTAACAAAGAATTCAACAAAGAGGCCTCTTCCTTCCCAGCAAAGACAAGTTCATGGCTGTGAGCTGAACCCCAGGATTGACCCCAGGGAGGAGAATGAAAAGAGGCTTTTCTAAGTCTGCTGAACAAGGAGAAACAGCATTGAGGATAATGCTGAGGGAAAAAGGAGAGTTTTCCCTCTCAAATGCCTCCTTCCTCAGAAATACAGGGGGACACTGTGTGTAACGTGAAATTACAGAGCCAGGTCCCTGGTGAATGGTGTGTCCTTTATTGGCCAAACTAAACTAGGATGTATATTTGTCCCCCAAAACATTGTAAACGATATTTCTAAGCCATTCAAACTGGTATACAATTTTTTTTTTTAAAATTGCCTCAACAGTTAAATATTTTCATTCATAACTACAGGTTACCACTTCAGTGCTTTTATTTCAATACCATCTCTTGAAAAAAAAAACAACTATACAACATTTATCAGTAAACCAGAACAAATACACATAAATGCACATCTTTTAAGACCAGTCTTGTAAAATGCACACTTGCACATGCACACTCAAACACACACCTGGGTAAGGCAAATAAAACACACTGCTCATATCTATGACAGTCAGCCCCAAATTGAGAAATAAGTAGTCACTCACGAGAGAAAAAAATAAACAAAAACAAAACAAACAAACAAAGCCGCCACTTCTCAGAACAGTTCCTTTTTAGTAATTAAAGGAAATCCTGTACAGCTACAAGTGAGGGAGAATTTGCTTCATGGCTAAACCGGCTTTCCCAGGTCTTCTGAATTCACCATCATCAGTATTTCAAGGAAAGAGAAAGCCATGCATCCTCCTGCACACATGCACACATACATTTTTTTTTGTTGTTTCATTTTTGCAACTGAAAATAAAATTGCAGCTTCATGCTAATGAACCAGGTCTTGCCTAAAACTCCCACTGGAAATGCTAGCACATGTAGTGGAGCGGGGCGAGATTATTCTGCCACCAGCATAATCACCTCACACACAATGCGATTACTCTGTGCTGCAATCTTTATCCCCGAAGTCAATTTATTTATCAAAGAGAAAGAGACAGAAAAAGAGACAAAAAGAGAAAAGAGAAAGAGAGAGACACAGAGAGAGAGAGAGACAGAGAGAGAGAGAGAGAGACTACCTACCCACAAATACATCATCATCTTGTAAGAGAAATCAAAGGCTCTGTCAGCAAACAGAAGTCTCCTTACTTCACCAAGAGTATCTGGAAGAAAAACTGAAAGCAGTGGGTAGAGATTCTTGCCTTTTTCTGCCCAGTCCTTAACAGCCCCTCTTCTCTCCTTATACAAGGTTTGGTGTGCTTGTTTATGAGTTTATGAGGATAACATTCCTTCAGTGGCACTGTGTGTGATGTGACTTGCTTCGGGCTGCTCTCTCTCTCTCTCTCTCTCTCTCTCTCTCTCTCTCTCTCTCTCTCTCTCTCTTTCTGCCTCCCTCCTCCCTCCCTCCTCCTCTCTCTCTCTTTCTCCTTCCTAAACTCTTGCCTTTCTTGTCTCTCCTGTCAAGGCTGCTTAGGTAACAGATTCTTGGTGGGGCTCCCTAATGAGCAAATCCGGACACTTGAGGCAGCCAGCAACAGTGGCAAAAACAAAACTCCATGAGGCTGGTGATATTAATCATAAGAGCGATGGTGTGATCACCAACAGGCAGGCGCTACACCATTTCCTGATGGCGAGTGGAGATTCACGGAAGTCCCCACTGGTGGCATTTACGGGAAGGCCGATCCTCTTGAGAGAAGCACATCTGGCCAAAGCCGGTGACTCTGAGAATTTTATTTTATTTTTTAAACTCAAAGTAAAGCTCCAGCCGCAGAGAAAAGAACATGTGCCGCTCCCTGGCTTCCCCTTTATCTCTTTAAATGTACTTCAGATAAAAGCAGCATCCAGTCAGGTCAAGGCCTCCCCAGACTCATTACTCTTTACACCACACGGCTCAGCACACTTGTCTACAGCCATCTACCGGCTCCATGGTGTCACTGCCGGCTCAGAGGCTGCGGTCCTGCCCTGACGCTGCAGCAGCTGCCGTCTGCCCACTGCGCTTTGCAGGCTCTCAGCCAGGCTGTGCAGGGGAAAGGGGAGCAGGCGGGGGTGGGCGTGGGAAGCCCGTGTGCCAGTTCAGCAAATGCAAAGAAGACCAAACCCTACCGGCTAAGCCCAACAAATGCAAAGCTTCAGAAGGACTTGCTAGCAATGCTTAGCCTTCCTAAACTACGGATGAAAATTATACACACACTCCCAGTGAAAGACCCAATGTTGGGGGTGGGGGACGTTGCTTGTGTGCATGCACATTCTTTTTTCCCTTTCCCTCATCCTTTGCAACTGCAGACCTGGGAAATGTTGCAGTGTGCGTAAAACTTGATCATTCCGACAGGCTCTCCTTACCAAATTCACAGGCTTGGATACACAGCTAAGATTTCCTGAAATTATCCAAATTTTTCCCCATGAATCAATTCTCCTTTATTAGTTGTTCTTTTTAATCCATTTTAAATTGTATACTTTATCTTGAAAATTATCTCCATTACTGAAATACATCGTGAAGGAGAGGATGGGGAATACAATTTGCCCAGCATATTAATTGACACAGTGCTCAATTATTGATATACGGATAAAGGAGAAATTAATATTAAAACGCAAAATGTACATTAAGGGAGAGGGGGCAAATTATCTTTTGCTCAGACCTGACTCTTGACCATTAGTTATAGTTTTACACATCACACAGAGGAAACCACCTAAGTGAGCCCTTCATTCATTTACATTTCTACCTAAAACTCTGCAAGGCAAAATGTCACCTAAATAATTAAAGTGCATTAGCTAAATTGTGGAGTCATCTGCAGAACAGGGCAGGTGGCAAAGCACCTGTTAGAATATCCCATAGGCAGTGCCATCAAGATACATAATGGCCAAGCAGGTTGGGAGGAACCACCACCAAACCATGCGTTAGGCAAACAGTGTCAGAGACAGCCTCAGAGCTGGAGACCTCACCGAAACACAAGGCCCCCAACTGGTAAAATCACAGTTACATGTGCACATGGATCTATCTGCTCATAGTATTTTTTGAGTCTCTCAATCACAGCAAGTAAGACTGAGTGCAGAGTGTAGAGTGACCAACTGCCCTGATTTTCCAGGTTGCAGAATTTTTAGTGCTAAAACCAAGACATTCCAAGGAAAGCAGAAGGTGTGGTTGTCCTGCTTGAGAGGTCCTCAGCATGTTCTTTGTCATCATCATAAGAAAACTAGGGAATCCATCTCTCTGTCATTTCTGTTGATGGGATCACATCTTTGCATAATTCGCACTAAGTTTCTACATATACAAAAGACAAAAATGTGCCCTTCTAGGTAGCAAAATAATGAAGCATGCAATTCTTTAGATATTGGCACATGCTCATTTATTGACTCACATTTAGTATTTTGGATACCAGCTTTGTATCAGTCTCTGTATATGCAATGGAAATACAATGTTGGTGAATAGAAGATACAGATGTCTCAAATTATTGGACAGCAGGTAGCCTGAAGAGTTATTTTGCTTGGTCATTTATGTTGGTCTTAGGGACTTTGCCCTTGAAGGCATTTAAGTTTGTGATATGTTCTTGGATGAGTTGAAACACAGACACACACACAAACACACTACTTTAGATGTGGAATTCATATAACACTTTTGTGATTAAATCTAATATTTGCTTTATCTTCAATGATTCTGATCTAAGATATTGATAGATTAGTAGAAAATTGAAATAGATAAATGGATAGATACTGTGATAGAACACAAATATTTAAATAGATTAAATAAATAGAAAATGTTGGGGAAAGTGAGAGAGAGAGAGAATATGAATGCACCATGTTTGCGTATATATCACATATGTCCTCAAAGCTCATTTTTTTGAAATGAGAGTTGCAGGTAACATATCTATCTACCCTGTACTGAGGAGGAACTTCATTTTGCCTTCGGTAAGTGAGCACAGAAGACCAATTGGGCTCTTGTTTTTGATGATCAGTTTGTTGAGATATATCATGACCTAAAGTTCCCTGGCCCTCTCACATTGACACTGAAGTCACTTAGCTACAGCTCTTTGACCTCCTCCATCTTGCTATGACAACTGTTACCACATGAAGCTCCCTTTCATACAAACAGCTCCACTGCAGCAACCAAAGAAAAAGTGGGCTTTTCCAAATTAGAGGTCTCTAGATCCATGCACATCCACCTTGTCTTGTTCCTTCCTAAAGTATGCATAGCAAGATAATTCCTTCAAATATTGACATAATTGTTTATCCCATATTTTTGTTTCTTCCTCCTTTGTTACATCTCTAAGTCAATACAAATAGAGTAGTGAGTTTTTTGTTTTGTTTTTCTTCACTCTCCCTAAAATCCAGGTCAGATCTCACACACACACACACACAAACACATACACACAGGGCCTAGTTGATCAGCAGTGTTGTGTTCTATTTAATTGTATATGAACATCTTTGAACTTGAAGTATACTTCACCACTCACAACAGTCCTCATGTGTCTTGATTTTATTATACCAGGTCTGCCTCACTTATTCACTTCTCTGAGCTTTGTGTGTATTTGAGTTCATGACCACTGGATCAGATGCTCATGGAAGAGATTAGGGCCCTAAAAGATCACCAGGAGTGTGAGAGTACCTTTGAGAGGTAACAGGGTGGAAGGAAGAAGTCTTGAAAACTGCCAGTGGGGCAGACCTCTCTGGGTCTCAAGAAGATGACTGCATGGCGCCCCAAGTAAGCTGGATACTAAATGACAAAATGCCTACTTTCACTGTAGAATCATCATTCCTAATAATGGTAGAGAAGCAATTGAGCCACTGAGCCAAAATGAACATTGGGCACTGAATTCTATCATGGTAATACTGTCTTGGTTACTTTTCTCTTGTTGCTGAGACAAAACACCTGACACTCAAAATTCGGGAAGGGAAGGTCTATTTCTTACAGGTTGTTGGAGGTTTTAGTCCATAGTCAGTGGGCTCCAAGGCAGAGTGGTGTGTCTGAGGGGCAGCCATTTGTGGCAGCCTGTAAGCAGCAAAAGCCAACAGGGAAAAAGAGGGAGAAAGAGCAATACACCTTCTTCCCTCCTTTATATTGCATGCCAGCTCTACCCCTGGGCTGGTGCAGCACACACATCACTAATCCCAGTGCTAGCCAAGCAACCAATCACAAAGCTAGACTCAGCAGGCTGCATGACTGCATGAGGCTTGGGGAGCCACGTAGATACAAACCATAACAACTACTATCAGTGGACTCACTAATGCCTTCTTCGTACCATACATCTTTGAGACACTTGTATATCTCAAGAAGAAAGAGATGTGTGAAACAGTTTTAAGGGAATATTTTCCATCACAGAATAAGAGATAGGGTGCACATTTAAGAATATCTTAAATAAATACTGAAAATACTTCTGGTATATCTTAGTTTATGGACTGAGTTATTTCACCAGCTCTGAAAACACCCATGTAGAAGAATGTCCCATCCCTACAAAATTGGGGACTTGGTAGCCTCCAATGCCCAAGGGATATACACCTGCTATTTCTGAATTTTTTTTTGCATTCAATCTTCTACTTTAGTTATCAAAAATGCTGCCCTTGTCTTGTTTCTTCAGCCTCTTCTCAGTTTGCACCTAGTCCTCCTTCCACCTCCTCAAACATGTGGTTTCTCTGCAAGGAACAAGATTCACCCTAAGATGGTGAAGCATTTTATCTCTGTGACATTAGCAGGAGGCAGCTGTTTCCCATAAATCAAGTTCAGGAGGTGTTACAATCCCTGTACTCATGAGTCCAGAGGTTAAACAGACTGAATGGAGCACCCAGTAGGCTGCCCCCTCAGAGGGCGTCCACAAATTAGGTCTATGTTTGAAATTCTGCTCATAACTGAATTGATGATTCAATCAATTCCTCAAATGTTGTTCCTTGAAATAAGCAGAATGACATATACTATTTACTGCCACCCCCAAAATCTTCCATTTTAAACATATTCAAATATTCAGTTTGAAACCAGTTCCTGCCCCTACTCCATTTGCAACCTTGCTGGTGGGCTAGGAGGTGCTTTTATAGTGAATGTATTGAAAGCTCTTTGTTCTCACACTCACACAGAAGTTATTTTAAAATAACAAATCCAGTTATCAGTTATCAGTGCAGTACAATAATTAATCAATTGCAAAGCAATGACTTAAAACCAACACTGATTAAGCTATTGGAGGCCTGTCTGTTTAAGTGACTTCTAATCTGCTACAGAAATTGAATACCACTGCTATATGTTAGATCATATAAAACAACATCAGATTTTAAACTTTATGAAAGGCTTCATTAAAGACCTGAATTACTATACATTAAACCAAATGTGAAAAATGACTTGAGAAACCCCACTTAATCAGTTCAGGGACTTTTACTGAATGTTTTTACAGTGCCCTCATTTGACCCTATTTTTGTAGAATAGGGATCCTGAGAAGGTAGATTCATATTGAGACAGAAGTCTTCAATGCTGTAGTAGTTCAACTATTTACAAAAGGCCACTGGTACCCTAAGAAAATCCACAGAGCACATGGACTCCTATGGATGGTCCCCAGGGTGGCGCACCAACGTTTGTAGACAGGTGTGAGGTTACAGGCCAGCAGGGTGGGAAGAATCCAATCACTGTTACTTAAAACTATATGGGTGCTTATTCCCAGTTCAGGTCTCTCTGACCACAGAGGCAAAGCCAGACTCTTCTTATGTTAGAGTGCCCCTGGTGCACTTGACAAGGAACCCACAGATCAGGTAGTTTACAACGAAGAGGAATTAATTTTTTCACACTTCAGCAAGTGGGGAAGCCCAAGACTGCAGCCAGTATTTGGAAAAGGGCTTCCTGTTGATTCATCCCATGGCAGAAGGCAGAACATGAAGAGAAGGAGGGAAGCAGGGAGGGAGGGAAGGAGGAGGGAGGAGGCCAAGAGTTGGAGAGAGCAAAAGCCAAACTCACCCTTTCATAAGTTCACCAATCTCACCCAGGAGGATGTAGCCCACATAAGCCAATCATCTCTTAAATGTTCTACCTCTTGCTACTGTTAAAATGGAAATTAAATTTCAACATGGGTTTTGGAAGGGACAAACGTTCGAACCATAGCACTTATCCTTTAATGAAAAGTCCAGTAATTTCTACGACATTATCCCAAACTCTAGTGCTTTGAAGAAACACTCAGTCCACTAGAACAATGACCTCCACGGGGAACTAGTTATACCTATTAGTTCCTCAGTAGGGCAGTCTTGGGGGGTCAGTCATGTAGCTTAGTGGCACAGTGCCTGCCTGGCAAGCATGAGGCCCTGAGTTCGATTCCCAGTACCAGTGAACAAAAACAAAAAAAAAAACAAAAAACAAAAAAACAAGGCAGTCTGATTGTGATTGTTGGGTTCTCTGGGCAGGTGTTGCTCAAATCGTTCACATCAATAAGGCAAGGACATTGGTCCAATTTTTAACAATCATTCCTTATTAAATATTTAAAATATATAATTAAGAAAAATGAACAACAATAACGCTTTCACTTAACTACTCAATTCCTAGCTTGAACTACAGAACACAGGTGCAGTGCAATGATCAATAGGCACTGAATCGATGAATAAAGTAATTCATACTTAGTGTAACATTATCCTCCATGTAAAAACTACTGCTGCTTCTTTTCCCATTGTTCCTGAGAAATGAGCATTTCTATTTTTCTAGCATCGGAGATAAATTTCTCTAAAGCCAAGCATATCCTTTTTTTGGTTTACCCGGGTAGAGTGGCCAAGTTACACTGGCCCTAGTAAAAAGGGCATAAACTGTGGCAATAAAATAAAAATTATACCAATATTCTGTTTCTTAATGAGGCCAGTGTGGCTGTACCAGCTCATGGCAACAGATTATGATTGAGACAAAGGAAAGAACCAGCTTACAGGAAACTTGAGTCATCGTGAAGTGGGATCTGGGTTTGGGTATCGGTGATAAGAAGCCAGCAAAGGGATTAAATGGGGAATGAGTTATCCATGAGCTGCAACAACAGACTATGTTCCTAAGGCTGAGTGACAGTGAGAAAACTAGGCAGGATTGTACTGTGCTTTTTCAGGTGATAAACAGTGACGAGGTAATGGACCAGGTAGCAATGGAAAGCATCGAAGGGCTTGAGGTAAACAGGGGTGGGAAGTGTACCCCAACACCAATAGTTCATGTGGCAGCCAATTCCAACAAGTGATAGGCAGCTGAACAAAATAAAGTTTTAAATGTGCCACAAGAGAATGCAAATAAGCAAAAGAGGCATTGGGAGAACATATCACTGAGCCATCTCTGCACAAGCCAGAGACCTTAAGAGATGAGAGGGATACTACACTGCAAACTTCAAAGCAAATAAGGAGGGGCATACATGTTCACATTTCCTGGACACTAAGGCTCTGTTAAATGTATTCAATACAAATAGTTGCTTAACTGCCAGGATAAAGAAGGTTATTCACTGCTGGAACTTAGCAGAGAGAAGAAGGAGCAAGCCGAGGAGTAACACATTGGAGGGAAATGATCTATTCACACCAGTATACAACAGTCTGTGAGATACTGTAGTCGGATGCCATAAAACCACTTGTCCACTTTTCATGAAATGATCACAGGCCAAGTCAACCATTGCAGCAGCTTCCAAAATTAAATACAAATCAAGCATTTTATTTTATTTCATTTTATTTACTTTTAGCTTTTGATTGAGGCATATCATTGATATAGTAAAGTGCACTAATCTTTTCTAAATTTTGGCAATACAGACATAGTATAAAATTTAACATTTAAGCTATTTTTCTGTGTACAGTTCAGCTGTATTAAGCACATTCACATTATTGTGCAACCATAGCCACCATCTATCCAGCAAACTTCTATCTTGCAGAACTGAAAATCTGAATGTACTAAATAGCCCCCGATTTCCCACCTCTACAGCCTCAATTCTATATTTGCTCATCTTAAGTGCACAGTTTGATACACACACACACACACACACACACACACACACACACACACTCTACCCTGTGTAACCAGCACCCAGATCAAGAGTTTGCAAATCCAAGCACTCAAAAGTCTGCATCCTGCCTTACCAAGAAATGTTTATTTTCCCTCTTGTCTTCCCACTTCTCTCTCCATCATAATGCAAAGGCATTTATGAGGTGCTTATTCAATATGGCATTTTATTTTTCTTTATACGGAAAGAGAGAAACAGACGTGACATTACCACTAAATTCTCCAAGAATTTACAACCCGAACTTGACAAAGCAAGGACTCTGAGTTGCTCTTTCTATGCTTGGGCTTGTGCTGCATGATAAGATGCAGAGGGCAGAAGATGGTGCTGCTTGTGAAGAGCATGCACACGCAGAAGTAGGTGGGTGCTGGTTTAGTTGTACCTGCTGAGTATCTGCCCCTTCTTCTAGGAACACACACTAGTCTCCCCAGAGGACACTTCCCTGGTATGACCCTCAGTTTGCAAGAGCCAGTAGGGCTGAGCCATATGGGCATCTGCTGCATGTGGCAAATAAACACATGCAGCTGAGTTTAGAGCTAGGAAGAGGCTCCAACGGGCTGACTGTGACCTTCCAACGAACTCCCGGCAAACTTGCTACACATCAGTGATAAAATGGGGAATATGACCCTCACATCATAGAACTCTTTTGAGACTTAATGACCTCACAAGCATGTGCACAGCACAGGGTAAGTGCTCAATAAATTGCATGCATGAGTATTAATGCAAGAATAAAAATAATCATTTTTATTTTTTATCTTGTACCAAAATGGTGCCCCTCTAGCCTGTATCTCAAAGTCAAGAATACTGTCCTACTTATTTCTGTATTTCCAATGTCAAGTACTTTCCAAAACCTTTGAAAACAGTTGTTGAACAGATCATATGATGTGACACCTGTTTTCAAATTTTTGTTCTGGCTCCCACCATTTCTTACTGCTCATTACCCATTTTTTTCAACAGATATATGTGATTTTTATAAGCTAAGTAAACAACTTAATGGTGTAGAATTCTGTCACACTTTATTTCCCCCAGGTTGTGTTGCAAGAAGTGAGCTAATTCTCTGGAACACAGAGCTGATTCTGTCTGGAAAGGTACAGGTAGGCCTCAGTGCCCCGGAAAGCTCGGCACCCCTGCTGGCAGCGATGTGCACTGCAGGGACCCTGCCTCAGTGAAGAATACTGCACAGCATGAACACACACAAGCATCACACTCAGGTCCTTATGGCTGAGAATATATCCCCTAAAAGTACAAGCTGGACGCTGAACCTTGGACCCCTGAGGGCCTCACGATGTGACCTTCGGCCTTCATGGAGGGGAGAGGATGGGAACACACCTTGAGAAGGTGATCATCTGCGGAAGTGACACACTACAAGCCAAGAGGAGCCAAGAAGGAAGCCAACACCAGAAGCCAGGGGAGGCAAGGACAATACTCCCTTCAGTAGTTATAGTGGTGTATGTCTGTAATCCTAGAACTGTAGGAGGCCAAGGCAGGAGGATCTCAAGTTTCAGGCCAGCCAGGGTAACTTAGTGAGACCCTGTCTCAAAGTAAAAGAATAAAAAATAAAGAGGGTTTGTTTGGGACATAGCTCAGTGTGAAGGCCCTAGGTTCACTCCCCAGTACCATACACACACACAAAAAGACATGTTTTCCTGGAGACTCCAATGAAACCACAGCCCTGCTGATACCTTGATTTCAGGCCCCCAGAAGTGTGAAAGGATACATTTTGATTAGGTTAGGCCACCTGATTTGATGCTCTGCTACTAATAAACTGACCTTTTATGGGGTTCTTGAAATCTTTTCAAGTCTATGTGGCCAGGAGAGCCAGAAAACACCTCTGATCTCAGCACTTTGTGAGGATGAGGCAGAAGGGCTGTAAATTCAAACCCAGCTTGAATTTGTCTCAGATTAAAAGAGTGGGGGGGGGGATCTGGCTCAACACAACGGCACTGGGTTCAATCCCTAGTAACACACACACACACACACACACACACACACACACACTTGGCTGTAAACAGGAGGAAAACATTATTTCACCAGGCCAAATGCACCTGAATTAGGTCTTTTCTTAAAGTGGTTCCTAAATCATTTTCACAGATACCATGAAACCCTATGCATTGGACATTGGATGTCTTGCCTATAAAGTCCTTCTTCATCTTCTGCAAGAAAACTATGATGTTTGAAATCCAAAGGGCATGAAGACATGGTGAAGTCACCACCCTGGGCAGGAACCAAAGGGAAAGACTGCCAAATAGTACAGAAAAATCCAAGTATGAAAATCTCAGGAGATACTTGCCAGTGGTGGAGTCGTGGTGGTAATGCCACATCCACTGGGCCCCAGAGTAACTCAGGAAACACCACAGCCAGTGAATTCACTTTCTCCTCTACTTCACTTAATGGGTTGAGCAAACACTTTAGCTCCTCAATAAAAACTCAATCTCAAATTTCTTAAAAGGGATGCAAAGTGGCTAATGGACTGGGAGGAATTGGTTGTAGCTGGAAGCGCATTTCAGAAGTACATTTTGTTTATATTAAAACCTCATTTAAGTATCACTGCAAGGGAATGCTGCTCACAGGGCACGTTTAATATGACTAATACTTGCACAGCCACAGAACATTCAATTTCCATTGACATAACAGATATAATTTTATAAATATTTTAAAGTCACTAATATGGTATGATGCTACTCAAATGGCACAAATTATAACAAGAAAACACAGGCATAATATCAAATATTAGCTGAGGAACTTAGTTACAAATTTGAACATTGTATTAACAGGATAACAGGTTGCAAATACCAGCATTTCACTACACTGTCTCTCCATTAAGTGTGTTTATGATGTTATAAATGGCATAGTAACACACAGACTAGTTCATTGTTGACACTTTGTGCTCTTGATGCTAATGTATGCACTGGTTTTACCATAGACATGAACCTGCAATTCATATTTTGACTTCTGATGATTCATCATATAAAACTCACTGCATATTGCAAAAGAGCATTTACTTTAGTAAGTTTAACACAGGGATCATTGATACACTGCATTTTAAAGCAATTGGCCTGACAGTTCCTTGCCTATGGATGCCAAGATTTCCCCTCCTGGACTATCTGAACAAGGATGCATCTGATTGGACTGTTACGTCTGCAGCCTAGAAGTTGCTTTATCAGTGGAATAATTCCCTCAGAGCTAACATTCTGCAGGGCTGGAAGAGATTTCTGGGTAATAAATTATAGATGTATCAGGAAAAATCTGCAAAAAGAAACCTCTGGGGCCTCATCCACTAAATGGCCCTACACAAAATTAGATGGATACCTATATCTACCTCTCCCACTCATACCCACTAAGCACTCTCTTCTAAGCTATTGTGGGAATGCAGTGTCAGAAAATTGCTAGAAAGTGAGTGTTGTCTGGTCTCACAAGAGATGACACTCGTTAAGCTGTACAAAAAAATGGTGTCTTTATGCCCAGGGTTACAGGAGCTCTGTGTATGAGCAAAGTAACCATGTCTTTGGAATGAGGATTCAAAGTGCCAATTTCATGATATGTGTAAGTTGTTACAAGTGACAGTCCAGGTGGAGAAAAAGGAAGGTAGTATGTAGATAGTTTTCTGCTTTGTTAATTTTTGTTGCCTTGACTATGCATTATTATAAAGGAAAATTTTCACCTGTGAAATAAATCATTCCTTAAGAATATTTAAAGAAATCCCTGTAACTGCAGAGGTCCCACAGGTGATTGATTCGAATAAAGTAAAAAGGTAAGTGGCATAGTCTTTGAATATTAAACAGAAGAAAATATTTTCCATTTACACAAACACATTTTATACCCTATTTAATTGCAGTGGACTACATGGTTCTTCTTAGTCTTTTCCATTTTTTGACAATGACTTAGGCGAAAGAAACAATTTCTTTTTCAACTTACTACAAAGCGAAAAAAAGCATAAATGTGAAGATAAATGGCAGTGGACATCTGGGGTCAATGTTGGGCCACCTAAGGAAGGATGAGGACAGTGGGAAGTGTAGCATGCTTACCATCTAACAGTTAGCCACAGAAAAGATTTTCCATGTTGAAACATAAGCTCCAAATTGCCAGGGCTTTTACTTTCTTTTTAAGAACTTGTTCTTTTGGAAAAAAAAAATCTAGAAATCTAGATATTTCTAGGAAATTTTCAGATTTTTAAATATTGGCAAGTTTTACATAGTTTTCCAATTAAAACATCATTCCTAGCAACACAACAATTGGAAGTTCTCTACTTCACTACTCTCTCCTAGAGTTCTTTGCAGCAGTGTGCTTTACAAATAACAAATAACTGCTTGCACTGGAAGACTTAGATCCTCTTCAAGCAATGGAGCTCTCTCATTGTTGATAGCCAGGAAAGGATTTGTGTTACAACTGTGCCCACCACAGGAACAAACTGCATGACTTCCTGTATGTGCAAGGACAATGTGGTTCATCTCTGTGCAACAAAACAGGACCCACCTGTTTGCAGGAGGACCAACTCCACACTCCTCAGGAGTAATTTGTTGCTAACAACACGCAACCCCTTCCTGGTTACCCTGAAAATCTCTTGATGTTCCTTCTACACTTCAGTGATGCCCTTTGCCTACACTGCTTCCTCTTCCTCTTTAATTATCTCTAAATTCCCTTCAATGCTATTTATTCCAACTCTTCCCAGCACCACCACTGCCGACCTGGAAACACTGATGATATCTCACTGGGTCCCTGCTTGATAGAATTTGGTCACCCATGCTCATTAAGGCAGATGTTGCAGAAAAGACATAAAAGAGATCTCTTGTTTTTTTCCAACAGCAGACACATACACATCTTTAGTTTTGAGTGATTTCTCTATGTTTCTAGGTTTAGTTTTTCTTTATATTTATATTGCCTATCCTTTCCAATTCTCTGGTGGGTAGCTTGATATTTCCACCAAATTTGTTAATTTTTAGTCATTATTCCTTCAAATATCTTGTGGTCTTCTATTGTCTTTTTCCTCTTAATCTGGTAATTTAATTATATGTATTTCGAGGCTTGATATTTCCTACATATCACTGAGGAATTTTTCAGTAATTTCCTTCTTTATATTGTTGAGTTCTAGAGTTTTGTCTTCAGGTTTACTGATGTCTTTCTTCAGCATTTTACATCTTATATTACACACCAGCTACTGCACATTTCAATTCTGAATCTCAGTTTGGTCATTGTCTATAGTTTGATTTGTTTTCTGAAATTTCCCATCTGTGAACTCACGGTGCTCATCTTTTCCTTTAAGTCCTTCAGGATTTATAATAGTTATTTTAAATTACTTGTACACATTAATTTCAACATTTGAGTCTCCTTTCAGTGTCTTCCTCCTATTTCTTTTCTTAATCATTGATGGGAAAACATTTCCTGAAAGGAGCAGAAAATAATTATTTCATACTCTGAGTCATATACCTGTTGAACTAATTCAGTTATGTCACTGTACTACAAAACCAGCCATAGTCAATATAGAGATAGAAATGAATATATTCCAGTGACACAGGAATATTTATGAAATCAGCATTGTCCCACAGGCTATATAGCTTGACCCATTATTGTATATTATCACTCAAATGTTTCTAATCTACTACTGTTTTTTTTTTAAATTATTATTATGATGCTGGACATCACAACCATAGTGATTCACTAAGTCAGACACATCTCTGGGATCTGAGTCATTCATTTTTCCTTCAAATGGTGGCTGAGTTTTTTCTGGATGTACTTAAATAAATTCCACCTGCTTGTGACTCTGTCACTTTCATGTTTTAGCTTTGTTAAGGAAGGCCTAACTTAGATTTGTCCATAGTACTAGGTCATGACCCTTATTATATGACCAGGATTGGCTAACATTTATGAAAAAAGAAAGTAAAATTTTTAGGCTTTGTGTACAACAAATGGTTTCAGTCATGGATTCTTTTTTTTTTTTTTTCTCCTCAGACCAGATGTGGCTTCTGGAGTGTAGTTTGCTAAATCTCACTGTAAGACATATTCCTCACTCTTAAAGTCTTATCATTTTGAAGTCTGAAAGAATTCCATAGCCTCCAATAGCTCTATTCAGGCCTTGGAATCACAATGAGCCTCTCTGCTGGGACTCATGGAGCCTCATTGTGTACACATGGTGTGACTGTGATATATAGCGAATGTTTAAATTTAAGAAATAACAATTATTGCAGTAGAAGACATATTTCCAACTCCCCTCCAATTACTCCTCCTTGCTTTGAACATACTTATCTCATTTTTCTTGAAATTTTCTAAGCAATCCTGGAAGTTTTGTTTCTTGAGTGTCTGCAGTTGTATGTCATGGCTGCCTCAATATCCTCGTCAATTTAAAACATTTACCTTTCATGGTCATTTTTTGGGGAAGATTTAGAAATTGCATGATGCCAGATTCAGTGAATAAGGTAGATAAGAACAGACCCTAAGGTTTTTATGAGCTTGACTTTCTATTGAACAGCAGGTGAGAGTAGCATTCACTGTTTTTTTTTTTATATCACATATCCTAAAGACATGCATGAAAGAGGCTATCCAGAACTGCTTCTGTTGGCAACAACAATCAGATAAATGTGACTGAAGTGAGGAAGAGTATTTTGAGAGTGACATATGAGAAGTCACAATGGCATTAATTAAACTTTGGAAATGTTATTCTGGTCTTACGGAGTAAATGGAAGTCTGGGTGATTTTAATATACTCTCTAAACCAAGACTGCATTGGGAGGGATGGGAATGTTATCAATAATTACATCAATTATAATCGCTATAATCAGAACTATTCTTGGCAGTCACAGATATATGCTTTCCCTGAAGGTAAAGAAGCTGGACTAACCCAGATGTGAAAACATGCTGACCTCACCTTTACATATTAGGTGGAGGTGGTGAGGAATCCACAGACTTGAAGCTATCATGGATTTCACTGATCTGCTCACTGTTCACAACTAGTTATCTGATCAGCTCTGGTTTTGTCAACTGTCATCAATTTGGTGAATGTAGAGTTGGATTCCAATCTCTCAATCCACACCATCTGAGCAGCTGAGGCAGTGGGTGACTAAATCTCATCTACTTAGTTTCAGGCAACTTTTGGGAAATGTTCTGGGCATGGTTCTCTCAGCTATTTAGAAAATTGTATTTCCTAGGGCTATGCTCCTAAATCACTTCACACAAGGGGAGATGGCTCTATGTTAGAATATCTAGGAGCAAATAAGCACAACCAGGTTAATCAGAACCAATTAAACATTAGCTCAGCTACTGAAAAGTGTTCAATGTTTAATTCAGCCTTCTATAAAAATGCCTTTGGTATAAAGTTGTCAAAACATATATGCAATCAAGATTAAGGCTCTGTAACCATTGGAAATGATACTATAAAATTGCCCAAAGATTTAAATCTCTATGTTATTCTCATCAGAATACTCTTTAATGTGAATATCTATGTATGAATGGGCTGCATCACAGGCACACAGAATTCAGAAAACATGAATTTAGGTTCACTGTCAGGAGTGCTTCCATAGTCTTAAAAGAAACCTGTAAATGAGAAATCACACAGGGTAAATATAAATGTCTATAGTGTAGCAGCAGATACATTGGCTTCCTTATACATGAATAGGACACTGTCCCATCAAAACCCAGTATTCTGGCTATCCTGTCAACCCAGCAGACATTTCCCAACTGTTTGAAAATAAAATATGAGTGAACTATTAAATGCAGTGATTTTCAAACCTATTCAGTAGTCCAGGCATTCATACAAAAAGAGCAGTGATGTATTACCTAAAAAGGAAAACAAGATGGACCAAAGAATGATCACTCAGAAGCCTGCAAGATGGGAAAACTCACTACTCAGAAAACCTTGTTTGACTCAGTTGTTAATTGATGATGTCTCTCATTATGATGAAGTTGCAACTTTAGTTTTGGATTCTTCTAGAGTTGGAGTAATATTCAAGTGCAAATTTCATGTTTGGGAGATGAACTAAAGAAACTACATCAGGAGGATGAAAAAGTAAGCCATGGATCACGAGGAAGCTATTTAGAGTAGAGCCCCAAGAACTACCCACTATGGGCAACTAGCATGCAAGTTACTCTGGACCTCTGGAACACAGAGTAGAACACACCTGAGATCTGTCACACTAAACAAACGGTAAATTGAGGAATGGACCTGAAAACTCTTCTTTGTACTGAGTGCTTCTTCCCAGGTATGAATCCCTGGCTTTCCTGCCTGATTCTGCACAGGGGTGAAACCACAGGCCCAGTGGTGAAAATCATTGTATTTTTGTTTGTTTTTCAGTAAGTGATCTTTGCCATGGAAAAGGGAGTGATGAGAGGAGATGTCAGAACTCTAAAACATCTGGGTCAGGTCTTTCCAACAACCTTTAGGATTATTCATTATTTTACTCATTCATGTGTTTTTGCTCAACACTTAGGCAACATATACAGAAACTTCTTGCTATAATAATTTTTATGTTCTCATTACACATTTTGTACATAGAAATCAGCAGAACAAGGAGACGACAGAACAGTACCAAAAGGTGGTTGCCATTAAGATAACACATTGCAACAATAGTTTGTTTTCCACTGCTGAACTTAAACAGAAAGAGCCAATAGCAACAGGTACTGAGAAAGAAGTTCAAAAGACAGATACGGGTCTGTCATAGGTCATGGAATACACTGGGAAATCGTGATGGGTGTTCTGAATGCTCTGGATTCTACTATGAAAGTTTTGTATGAAATGAAGGAGCCTTATGTCAAAGCACAAATAAAATGCCTTCAGAGTGAGCCTGTATGTGACTTCACTCACCTAAATGGGGACAGCATATTACTACTGCAGCAAGATTTTGGATCCATGGTCATAGTCCACTGGTATGATGCATAGGTATATCACAAGGAAAATGGGGTCTTATAGACAGAACTGTCATTTTCGACTTGAAAATAGGCAGATTACCCTGGATTACTGAGATTGACCCAATGCAATCCCAGGAACCCTCGAAAGCAGAAGAGGTATCACTCAAAGATGCAACATATATGAAGTGGTAGGAGCAAATCAAACTATGAGAGTATGAGGGTAACACACTCCAAGTGGCTGGCTTTGAAGATGGAGGAAGGGGGCATGATTTAAGGGAGGTGGCAACTTCTAGAAGCTAGGAATGATCCCTAGCTCACAGTCAGTAAAGAAACATATCTCAGCTCTACAACAGCAGGAAAATAGATTCTGCTAACAGCTAGAATAAGCAAGGAAATAGGTTCTCCCTTTATAGCCTCCAGAAGTAACAAGGCCCTGTCAATACCTTGATCATAGCCAAGTGAGACACATGTTGGAATTCTGACCCAAAGAACAGTAATATCACACCTTTGGATTCTATAACTAAGGCACTTTTGATAATTTGTTAGGACAGCAACAGGAAGTGAATACAAATTGTTTCCAGCACTAGCCACAACTGTGAAACTTCTCATATTGGCTATATAGAAAACCTGCAGTCTAAGCTTTGAAGACCACCTGAGTTTGATCAAAGGAGCACTGCGACTCATTGGCAGGACCTGTCACTGATATGGAAGGCAAAGGGTTAACACACGAGCCGTACTTAGGCTATGTCTTGTATAGATTTTCTGTGCCTCAGATTACCTTATTATCAACTTAAAATAGATGTTCTGTTCTTGTTATGTTGCTTACTAGAGGCAGGAAGAGGCATTTCACCTTAAACAAGATCACATGGATTTCTGATATTTCAACTATAATTCTGGACATATTTTTTATACTTTTAACAAAATAATCCCCCCTTTATAAGTCACGATAGAGAAGGTAGCTGTCAAAGAAATTAACTTTGAAACTTTGCCCATAAAATACTCAAACCATTTGGTTGGTACTTAAATATCCAACCACATAAGGTATTTTCCATTTGTCTTAGCTGGAATCTGCAAAGCCTTGGACTCAGTTCTAGAGTCAAGTCCACACTCCAAAGAAATAAACACCAGATCCGTCTCACATATTCATCTCCAAGTGGGATTAAGCATTTCAGCTCCTTTCCCCAAAATAGGTCCATAGTTACTTTGAGCTTTGACAATCCAAGTGGATACTGAGGAAATTTGTAGCTGCATCTTTATATCAGATTCTTGGAAATAATACCCTCTATTTAGGAGAAGGTATGGGGTCTCCCCCCAATTCCTCACGTGTCTGGGAAGTGATTAGATTATGGGGGTACCACACTCATCAGTGTATTAGTCTACTATGAGTTCATTGCTAATTGGGTGTTAGGAAGTAGGGCCTGGTTAGAAGTTGGGGACAAGGGGCATGATGTGAAAGGGCATATCTCCCTTTATAAGTATAAAGGGTTTTCTTTCACCAGACTCTTCCAACCTGCCATTCAGACTTGGAGCAAGCTGATCACAGACTAAAACATCTGAAATCATGATCTAAGATAAATCTCTTCTCCTTTGACTTCTGGGTGTTAAGTAGGATATTTCATCCCATTGGCAAGAAAGTGTTTAAAGTACCCTTTCTTTATTCCTCTATAGACACAGATTAAAGAGAATCTTCTCATGAATTAATATGTTTAACAGTTAGCATGTTGATTGTACTCAATAAGAATAGGCTTTAAGATTCTTGAGTAAGATCTATTGAGTACTCAGAAGTATTTTAAATGTTTAGGAAGCATGATTTTCCTCTTGGAGTGAATTGAGCCACTTCCACTGACCAAAGATATTTTTGATTCCCTGGATACAGAGCTGTACACATCTACTGGGGAAAAAATAACCCATGAGGGTCAAGGCCTTACACAGAACATCTAGCACTGCATGATCCCACTTATTGTGGATATAAAGATGTAAAAGTTATAGAAGGAGAGAGCAGAATGATGGTTACCAGGGTGGAAGTGGGGGGATTGGAGTGATATTTGAGAAATTGGTTTAAGGGCTCTGTTATGCATTATGCTGATTATAGTTAATTACAAGGTATTTCAGTCCTAAAAATTGCTAAGGGCATAGATTTTAAGTCTATAAAAGTTTTTATAGACTTAAAGTATTTTACAATTTTTTAAAAAGAAAATTTCAGGGTCTCAGAGAGAGGACAGTTGTGCTGTAAATGAATGTTCAAGAAGCACATGGAAATTCCCAAGGAAGACAATAAGCATGGGAGGCAGATTCAGAAGGAAGAGAGGTCATGGGGAGCTCATTAGGGCCAAGGTTGTGTTCTAGGCATGAGGGGTAGGTGAAGAGAGCCTACTTGATTATGTCAGATTGTTTCTGAAAGGACAATATGGGCAACTACTGCCTCTGCTTTAAGACACCCAGGTAAAACCAACACTTAGTTGTCCTGAAAACACTAAAATATGAATGATTAGAATATAAACTTTCATCAAAAATATGTGTCTGTTTGTCTTGGCTACTTTTCTCTCATTGTTGAAACAAAATACCTGACACCTAAAATGAAGGAAGGAAAGGTTTATTTCTTACAGTTTTTGAAAGTTTCAGTCCATACTCAGCTGGATCCAAGGCAGGGTGGCATGGTTAAAGGGCAGCCATTCCTGGTGGCCACAAGCAACAAGACTGAAAGGGCAAAAGGGGCTAACCACGCCTCCTTCCCTCCTTTATACTGTATGCTGGCTACCCACCCCTGGGTGGGTGCAGCACTCACACCACCAATCCCAGCACTAGACAAAAAAAAACAATCACAAATGCTAGACTCAGCCTGCCTCCATGACTGCATGAGGCTTTGGGGGAACATTTAAACAAACCACAACACTCTTCATGTGGATAAGGATATATGTGAGTTTTCATGCAGAAGTGGCTCCCATGAGCCTGTAAAATAGAAAGACGGAACCACACAAGGTTGTAACTCACATACACACATGCACACTTGTTCCTTCCATCCACATCAGTCAATCAAGGACTCACTAAACCCATGAGATTTGTTGGAAGCCAAGATGAGACACAAAAAGCCAAGGTTGTACTTCTTACCCTTCAGGATTTTACTTCTTATCTTTTTAAGAAAATAAAGACAAACACACATACCATAGTTGGCCTTAAATTGCATAG
>RJWT010012592.1:0-22329 GCA_004365215.1 Cuniculus paca
TTTTGCACTTCAAAAGAAATCACCAACAGAGTGAAAAGAAAACCCACAGAAATGGGAAAGAATTTTAGCCAGCTGTCCCTCAGACAAAGGACTTCTATCTAGAACATATGAAGAATTGAAAAATAGCAGACCCCTCAAATTCAAAGACCCAATACAAAAATGGGCATATGAGATGAACATGCACTTCTCAAGTGAAGAAATATAAATGGCAAATAAATACATGAAGAAATGTTCAACAGCACTGGTCACTTAAGAAATGCAGAAAGAATGGCTGCCATCAAGAAATCAACCGATAACAAATGTTGCTGGGGCTGTGGGGAAAAAGGAACATTTCTCCACTGTTGGTGGGAGTGTAGACTGCTACAACCACTATGTAAATCAGTATGGAGATTCCTCAAAAAACTAGGATTAGAGGTGCCATTCAACCCAGCTATTCCCTTTCTGAGTATTTTCCCAAAAGAAATCATCATACCACAACATACCACAGTGATATATGTGCACCCATGTTTATAGCAGCACAATTTGTAATAGCTAAATCTTGGAAACGACCCAAATGTCCATGAACCACAGAATGGATAAAAAAGATGTTGTATTTTTATACAATGGAATATTACTCAACTATAAAAAAGATAATCTTGAGACTTTTGTAAGTAAATGGAGGCAACTTGAAACTACGCTCATAAGTGAAATAAATCAGATTCACATTTGTAAATATCATATTGTCTCCGGTAAAAAAATAAATAATAATTTAAAAAACTGAAAGAGTAATAAGATCCAAAATGTACAATAGATAGCGTAATACTGAAAGGGAAAGAAAGGGCTCAAAAAGAGAGAACAACTGGGAAAGGGGAATGGAGAAATGGAAGAAAGGAAAAGATTATGTGTATGTAGGTTTACATATATAACTGTACATATATATGTGCAAGATAACCATACCACTGATCTCTGTTCATCAAAGGGAGCAGTTTGTGTTGCCATTGTTTGATTGTTTGATCATTTTTTATGCCTAGATCTTGTAACCTGAACAACTATTTCTAAGATATAAATATGGAATATATTAACTAGTGTTGATTTCTTATTTTTTTTAATTCTGTATTATTTCTATCCTTTTTTCCGTTTTGCTTTATAAAATAAAAAAACATATTTATAAGATCATTAGCAATTGGAGATCATGACGTTTGGTCACAAATCATTTAATGTAAATTAATTTAGGTATGTTAATGGTATTGTGACTTTTAAGTTCTAGAGATATTTACTGTAATATTTATGTATCAAATGATATGATACCTATAGTTTGTTTCAAAATAATGGGGGACAAATGAGAATGAAAAGGAGGCTATAATGAAGAAAGACTGTCCATGACTTGATTATTACTTAAGTGGTCATAGCATCAAGGGAAATCACACTGTTGTGTTGACTTCTGTTTATGTTTAAAACTTTCAATACCCAGGTTAAAACTGTATTATGTCTGAAATTTTACTGTACTTGCAACTAGTGAGTCAGTCTCTCATGCTTTTATGGATGCTGACAGAAGACAGAAGATTCTTCAAATATTAAGAACTTTATTACTTTCAGAAAAATAAACGGCAAGAATATTTCTTTTTATCTTGACCATCAAATACATCAAAACATAAAATGGCCCAAATAGATAATTTGCACTCAGTGGATCTGCATCCTAAGACTAGAAAACATGACTCTTTTATAAGTAGCTTGCCTAAGTTTTGCCCCAGAGGATGATACAGTATTTTTATTATTATACTAGAAAGTAAACAAATATGCTCTTTGTTCCAGAGGGACAAACTATTTCTATCTCCCAAGACTGTTAAGGATTTTGAAAGAATATTATGAAAAAGTGATCTGGCTGCTCTTCTCACACATGGGCAGAAATACAAAAGACCTGATTCTTAACAGTACTACACAGTAAGTCTTGGTCTCCCTAAAATGATTCTGCACCCCGGGTACTGTGTATCCTTTAAATATCCCAGGTGAATCTGATCTATGTTTAGAAGCAAGATCCAGTGTATTTTGTCTTGCAGTTTAACTTATTTCAATGATATCTGAGGAGTTGAAAAGTTTTTAACAAGTTTATGTAATTAATTTATTTTAATGCTTTTTTGTTTCCTTGTTTTCAATGAGGGCCACAAATTTGGAACCTTTATTATCAAGTAACCCCACTTTTGCTCTTGATGACACCTTTGAATATTATTTAAAGCATCTTATATTATCTTTTGCTTGAGAGGTCTTGCAAAATATTTCTGGAATTTGTGTTTATGAAGTTGGACTATTTCTTATCTATAAATAGTTTGCCACATGTTTGAGGATTTGATTGTTCTTTAGGAAAGTATTTTCAGGTTGGGCTATATTTTCTTAATACATCTTCTCTTAGGCTGGCAAACCAAACCAAACCAAACCAAACCAAACAAGTATTTTCTTTCCTTCATGACCATACTATTTTTGTTTCCTGGCACAAATTTATCTTTGGTTTCAATATGCACAGGTGATTAATTTTGTTTCTTTTTCTTTTCTCTCTGATAAAACTAGGCTTTCATCATTTTTTAGAGGATCTTTTTTCATATTTATTTATTATTTTTTATTTTTTTCTGAAGTTTCTTTCATATTTTTCTTTCTTTCGAAGTGGTGAACAAATATAAACTTAGTTCTATATTAAAGGCTGCTTAAAGCAGCAAAACTTGTTCTTGTAAATATCAAGCAATGCATATGTGTATCTATGTGTAAGTTTGTATTTGAGAAAATTCTAGTGTTTTACTGGGCATTAATATGTAATCCATACATACAGACTCATCTTTGTCTCTTATTTACTTATAGATGGTTATATTGCCTAGTATTTGATTATACATGTTCTGAAGCTCAACTATGTTAGCTCAGACCTAGCCTTCTTACTTCTTAGGCCTGAGCTCACCTTGGCTGTGGTACTAGCCATTTATCAATCTCACTTTCCTTATCCTGAAAATGAAGATACAGTTCTAATGTCCTATGTTTCTTTTTAAACATATAGAAGTTTGTATATATAAACCATTTAGCAGATTATCTGGCATATTTTAAGGGGTATATAATGCCAGCTTTTGTAGCTGATATGTCCCTCCCTCCATTCCTCCCTCTGTCCTTCCTTTTCTTCTTTTCTTCCTGTAACAAATCATACAAACTATCTGAATCTAATGTTCCTCATCAGTGATATTAAGAAATTGAATTATATTCCCTTTAAGCTACAAAATATTTGACAGGAATCAAAGTGTAATACAAATTACAAGCTTGATAAACAATTACAAGTATCATGTTTTTTACAAGAACAAAAAACAAAAGATTACATGGTAGGTATTTTGTCAGTGGTTGCTTGTTATTTCACATGTTACCTAATTTCATTCCCACAATTATCCTAAGAAGAATTATCTGAAAAAAAGCACATAATATTATTTCTTCATGTTGAAATTAAGGAACTTTCCTACTAGAGAAGTTAAACTATTTACCATAGGTTTTATAAAGATTTCAATATTGTTACGAAGGAGGATTTGGAACCAGTTCTATAAAATTTTAATATTTGAGCTCTTTATAAAGTATCTTATTACCTCCCAAAACTTAGTGAACCATAAAATTTTAGAAGCAAACATTTTTGTTTCTTGACTGTATTAATCAATTGTGATTCTTTGTAAAAATAGCAGCATTGAAGATGGATTTAGCCAACAAACAAAAAAGCATTTTCTGTTTTAAACTAATAAGGACAATAACAACCATTCAGAGGGATAAAATGTTTGATTTAATAGTATCTATCACTATTCATTGGTGAATTGCATGTTCTTAACAATGTTCTTAATTGTCTAAAATATCCTATTAGAATTTGTGTAAGAAAAAGAATGTAAAGTTAATGTCTGTCATAAAATCATTGCCATATGACTAAAGAAAATAATAGTAACATCACTAATACAAATCAAATGTCCCTGCCATACTAGGCCTCTTTGTGATTTCCCCTTAGGCTGAAACAGTTATTTTATTCTAGCTCCTAGCTCATTTCAGCCACTCTCTGCTCATTCCAATTGTTGTCTTCTCAAGGCTTATATGGTCTGTTTACAATTTGTGATTTTAATGTTATTGATGGTAGTTTCCTGCAAAAGTACTTGGGCCAAATCAATTGAGCAGCAAAGCAAATTAATTTGTTTAACTGCTTGCTTATTCATTTTAAAATATCCTACATAGCAAATCAATATCACATAGGGAGAAAAATATAGAAAGGATCAAGAAATTTGGCATATGGAGATGGGAATATTTTGCATCTACACTCAAGCTTTGTCATGGATATAATGAGCATATTTTGAATATCGTTTCAGATACAGGTATGAGTTATTAGACTTGAGATCAACTCTTTTGAGGAAACAGTTGGGGTGTCATGCTATGTGACACATTTCAATCTTTACCTTCTGACACTGTTGATCCTTTGTCATGTATAGTGAAAGAACACTGAAGCCTAAGGTAGGTTTGGTCTTCCTTCTGCACTATGTCATTTGAGTTAAATCATGTCACTTTCTTCAACTTGAATTTATCACCTACCAAATGTGGGATCAGTCTACAGATCTCTAAGGTTTTGCATATCTTCTCTTGGCAACTGTTACCAGTCTTTTTAGGATAGGTTGAGAGTAAGATGCAACTGAGATTTCTAGTTATTCTAAAACTATTACTTATTAAATGAAGATGAAATAATGCACATAAAATCCCAAAATAGGCTCCTAAAATTCTAACCTGCCATTTTTCAAGGTGGTTTAGTAAACTGCTATACGCAGTGTTTCAAGATTCTGCTACAGATCTTATTACGGAGGATTAAGTTCAGATCTCTGTAGCGGAACTCATTAAATGAGAGGAGTAAATACTTTAAAGCATTATTAACTAAGAAATGGTTGGAAGTGTGAGGGGACTGTAAGAAACCTGGTGTTTTTGAAGCAACAAGAAAGATTTCTCTGTTTGGCTGCAAAGATATTTTAAAAAGTTAACACAAAACAAGTTTCTTCTATTGTTTGTGGACATTTTGGGGTATGTGAAAATACTCTGTGCTTTCCAGTTCAATTATACTTATCATTTAAAGTCACATTTGAAAAGCAAACGCCCTTGATTTTCTTTATCTCTTTGTAAGGGACCACTGTTGGTCAGGTCCACATGATTTGGGGATTCAGTTGCATTTATTACAAACAATGCTATAAAGTTCTATATTTTAGTAACTTTGTATTCAAATATAGTGACACATCATGCTAAAAGGCACATTTAGCATCAAACAGAGTGTCCCTGGTGTTCCTGAATAAGAAGGAAACATTCAAACCACACAAGAAGATGAAAGTGAAGTGCTAAGCTAGAATACACTAAAGAAGAACTACCGTGCTTCCTTTCAACGGGAAACCTTTAGATCAAAATATATAAATATATATATTCACTGGGAAAAATGCAACAGATTCCAAGGGCCTCTTTTTCTATAGTGAAATTTACCCTTTGTTCTTGTTTTTTTTTTTTTAAACAAATGTAGTTTTCTTCAGACTTTTATTTGCTAAAAGCCTAGTCACTTTTATCTTCCTTTATTTCTTAGCTGGTATTGTCATAAGAATGACAGCAAATGGGCAGCAGAACAACAGGTAAGCATAAACACATTCTGGGGCATAATACTCACCCCTCTAAAACCCAGATAACATGGCAACCATAAAGGAATTCTTTTTTCCAAACTACCAGAGCATTGCCTGCCCCTGTTCAGCTAAAGAGAACTGCAAGTTATCTGAAATATTTGTTGATGGACATCAGCCCTGTTCCAGCTGTCGAAAACACAGCTGTGCGGTTTCCTTCTGATTGATCAGTGGCACGGGTGCCCTCCAGCTAGTGTGTTTCTGATAAGGTACAGTGGAGAGCTGCAAAAGAGCTGAACACTTGGCTTCTAATAGCAAATGCAAAAACAAATTTCTCAACAAATTGCATTCTCAGCGCTGCCTGATGCCATACGATTGAACGCGCTGAATTTGTTCTAATCCACTAACTCAGAAGACATCATGATGGAACGGTTTCTCCTGGTGACTGTTAAATGTTAAAGCAGTTAAGGGAGAAGACTTTAAAAACAAAACAAAACAAAACCCTTCTACCACAAAGCAGTGGGGAGGGGAAGGGAAAACTGATCAAGCTTATTAGAGTTACTCAATTAGGAGGAAGCAAATAAGGTCATTTAACATCTTTACCAGGAGGAAAACTGTCAATGAGACCTCTCCACAACATTTTTGTACAAATTTTTCATTTTAAACTTGAACAGCAGGAGATGAAAGACTCAGTATTTTAATATAGCATTTCTATTTTTTTTTCCAAAGCCTTGTGCAATATTATGAACTGACACTGGTAGATACAGTATAATCACAGTCTCTATGGCGTGGCTAGTTCAATACTCATATGTTAACTCCTCCAATCTTCTAAGCATCCTTGTGTAATATGTGCTAATACTATTTCTTAGTAATAGGAACTTAGGCCTAGAGAGGTTAAGTAATTTAACCAAGATCACAGAACTAGGAAATGGCAGTTCCAAAATAGAAAGGAATGCTCCAGTTTCAGAGTCTGTGTGCCTAATCACCATGTTCTACTGTCTTGAACACATGGTACTGTGACACTGGTGCATATGCAATGCTGCTGTGTGCCTTGTTCCTTGATAGCTTCCTTGATTCCCAACTCAGTGCCAAATCTGCCTAATGATTTGTGTATGAATAAGTATGAACCACAACTTAGCATGATTGGTCTGTGTGAGCTTGTGTAGTGAGCTCCTTCTCTTGCGGGCAATATTCAATTCCTTCTTTCGTGTGTCTCTTCACTGAGTCATTAGTTGTGGAAGGGAGGCCTGATGGATTTCAGCCCCAGATATGTAATAGAGTTCTTAGATATCTAGACTTGCTTGGTGGGAAAGTTACAGAGCTTTTAGAGGTCTAAATTAGCCATGGTCACACTTACTGAAAATCTCTTCCTTGAGTTATAAAGACAAATAAAAACATACTGTCAACACAGAGTTGCTATAGTCAAATATGCTAGCATGTGAGAATATGCGAAGCCGCAAGGTCTGGCTATGGGCAGGGAATCCAACTGCTCTGAGTCCCAGGCAGGCTGAGGGAGACATGGGAAGTCCGCGAGGCCTCTGTTTTGGCAGGAATTTCATCTAGCACTCTGAAAACTATGCAGTAGGCAGACTGTGGGGCAGAGGCACGATGAGACAGAGTGGGGAATGAAAGGAACAGCTCCTCAAAAGCCTACAAAACACTGGAGGTTCATGTAATACAATTAGATTAAAACCCATCTTTACAACTAAAACCTGTTGCCGGTTATGCCTTTTTTCAATCATTCATTGGTCATCAAGAACCATTCATGGAATCCTCTATATAGCAAGAATTTTGTAAGGGGTTTTAAACAATGCAATAGTAAAGCTGCTCAGTATCTTCTCCGATAAAGTCAATGGCCTAGTCAAGAGCCTGGCAGAAGAGACAGATTAGTAAATGGACGAGTACTGACCTCTCTGCTAACCCTGGGTCAAATGTTTCTACAAACCTCTTTGTAACCTTCTTTCCTCCCCTTGAATGTTACACAATCTGGCAGCAATTGTTGGCATGGTTAAGCAGTATGTATTATGGTATCAGTTTCTTGGATCAGGCTCCTCATTCCACTCTTGCAAGCTATATTATGTTGGGAAAGTTAGCAACCTCCTAAATCTCAATACTGGGTATCCATCCTTACATGAGGATTTTAATAGACCCTAGCTCACAATACTGATATGAAAATAACGTATGTTTATGTGTGTGAAGAACTGAGTACAATTTTGAACTCATGATAATGATGCCAGTACTGACAATTAACCCACTGCCAATCATGGCCACTTACCTCCCTACCTGTTCCCTTCATGTGATATGGAGCTAATCATTATACCTACCTTACAGGACTACTAAGAATAAGCAGGACCAAATATGTAATACTAAAGTGAAATTGTAAACATTAAATCCCATATAAAAATTGAACTATTACACAATCCTTTCTACTTTATCTACTCCTTCCTCCTAATTTAAACCTCCCAGTTCAGAGTGAGCTGTAGTAGATAAGAGTGAGAAATAAAGGAAACTGAGAATAATGAAAAAGGTTAAGGGGCAGGTCCTAGTGCAAATTTGGAAATTGTGGGAGTTCTTATAAAACTTTTGTTTGATTCATAGCTTACATTTAAAAAAAACTTGAGTTATTTTTCTCTTTTGGGCCTTCTTTTTCTTCTGACTTATTTCAGAATGAAGCAATTCTCACTTTTTTATTATAATAATAAGAACAATCTAGAAGATGTTGCTGTAGTCAAATATATCTCTGTAAAATCTGTAACTTTATTAACAACAAATAACTATGGTACAACAATTTGAAATAGGGTAATTAAATGAATTTTGGTTACCAACACTTATTGATTTCAGTCTAAATCATTTTTTCTGTCTATTGTTCCTAAATTGAGTTCCACGGGTCACTAGTTACTTGGAATTTTAGAAAGAAAAATGCCTGTAAATGAATGTTTAGAACATGCTAGTAATAATGGATTTAGTTGTTTTCTTAATCTTTTAGAATATTCAGATGAATTAATATGCAAAGGAGAACTAAGAGTTCCCTGGGCCAAAGGGACTCTTTAGAGAGCTGTTGGCCTAATAGTTTAATATCTGTCTGTTCCCATTCCAATTGTTTATCTTCTCAGTGTTGGGATCCTGGGTAGGCAAGATGTCCTCATCTGCAAGATGGGGATGGTAATGCTATCTGCCTCGTAAAGTTTCTGCATGATAATTAAATGAGTTAATATTTGTAGGGTAGTTGGGAGGAATACCAGGTATCTGCTAAGTATTTTATAAGGGCTATAAATAAATAAAAAATAGAATTTAGCATTTCCTAAACATTTGCCAAATCATTTTAAGGCTATCACTCTGGACAAGTGTTTTTGGAATTAACCCTGAGTAATATTCAAATTCATTATGTCCTTTTCCCCAACACAGCCATTGCTTAGTTCAGCAATTGTTTTCTCTTCTTGCAAAATGTTGACTCCCTCTGATGTTCATTTATACAATCAGTCATACAACTGCACTATTATTTTTCTAAAATAGAAACCTGAATATGATATTCCCCTCTTATAAACTTTCTTTGGTTTCCACAGGCTGTATGGAATAAAGCCCAAATTCCCTATTTTATATTCAAGTCCCCCCGCCAGCTAGCCCCAAACAATCTTGGCACAGCCTTCTTTAGAGTCATTCCTGCTTCTATAGGAGATTAATAAATCCCCATCCCAACAATTTCAGCCTAGTGTCTCTTTGTGTCTATCTTCTCACATGATTTTTGATAAAATAATTAAGCTGCTTCAATTCTGAAGCTATTCTTGGTCCTTTCCTCTCTTACACATTAATACATAAGTACTGTATGTTTTTAATTTCTTGGGTACAAAAGCTATTTCCTTATGTTGCTAACAAAGCATGAATTCCATCAAATGACAATTACTCCTTGGGTATGCTCTGTCTGTGGTGGAGCCCTTTGGTGTCAAGGAATGAAACACATGCAAGGACCGTGTGCGTATTTACAGAACACATGAATTTGAGCCTGGAATACAATGCTTAATATTAAATGTTGCATTATAGTAAATTTAAAAAATAGACATCCTTGGGAAATTACTTTTCATTTTATAGCTCATGTGACTACCCTCAGTGTTCTCATGATGTCAAATTTCTGAGGCCTTTTGCTTCAATTTTTCTACTTAGTTTTTCTGATCACATCTATGTGACTCATAGATCAAGGTGTAGATAGGCCTTGAAGCTCGCTTGATGTTCACTTTAGCTTTGTTCCCCTGTCATACTTCATTTTTAGGAGATGTGTTTCAATGCTAAGACAAGAGTAGTGGTCATCAGCTTAAAAATATCATCATGGCATTTGATTTTGCTCTTCCACAGTAACAAAATATATTTCAGTTTTATTCTGACAAGACAGATCAAATGAATTGCCTTTCCAATATGAATCTTATAGATCTGATAATAATAGGTAAAATAGGACTGCAGTGTTTTTCATTCCTTACAGAAGGGTATTAAGTCGGACAAACAAAAGCTGCATCCTCTGGTAACCCACATAAGGGACAGGCAAGACTAGAAAGCCTGGTAAATAATTACAGGACTTCTGTTTGCAGTGATGTTATTAGAATTATTCTTCTGGTCTGGGAATACAAGCAAAGAGCAGCTCTCTGCACTATCATGCATGCCAGCTAATCACAGCTGAGTTGGTAACAGCCACTACCAGACTATAACACCCTACATTCTCCAGAGCAAAGCTGCAGCCTCCCTAGGGCATAATCTTGGCATGTCCTGAATACAAAAAGCCAAACAGGCCTTTTAGCTATGTTTCATTTGCAGAGCCCAGCTGTTAAGCATCAAAATAAAAAGCATAAACATCAACTGAAAATACTATAAAGAAAGGAAGAAGTATTTTGGTAAACAATTTTCACCAAGCAAAATTTTCCTTTCCATTTGCTGTGTTCCAATTAAAATATATTGCATTATTTTATATGCATGAGCTTGTGTGAATATTCTTTTTAGATTTCAGTTTCCAGATTTTTTCAGTTTTATTTTTTTATTCGTATATGTCTATATTACATAACGATTGTGGGGACTTGGTACCGGTATATAATGCATCTCAATTCTTTTTTCATCCCCCTTCCCATTCTTTCCTTCTCTCTCCTTCCACCTTGAGATATCTTTCCCATTTGAAAAAGATCTACCTCCCTACTTCCTGTTATCTTTTGTATAAGAGAAACCATATGATATACAAGCTTGTGTGTGATTTATTTCGCTTAACATTAAAACTTTCTGAGATGATATATGACTGTTAAAAATACACTCCAGAAATATTTCTTGGAGAAAAAAGTCTTTATATGTACAGCTTGACATAGTACAGCAGTTTGTTTTCAGAGATGAATCTAGTTTAGAAAGAACTAGAAAGGATTACACTCTGCATACTGCTTTGTTTGAAATATCAAATTTCACAGATGATTTGCTCAATAATGACAATGCACATTGTATCCATAATGATAATGCATCATCTCATGTTTATTAAATCAGAGAAGTTGATAACCACAAAACTAACACCAAAAACACATCCATAAACATTTGGCCAAAAGCCAAAGTCCTTAAAGTGTAAAGCAGCTGTTCAGTTTGTATTCAAAGAAGTCACAGAGATAAATTTAAAAAATCTTTTGCATTGATTTTCCTCACTATAGGACAAATCAGTTTACATTAAATCAAGTAAAAGATAAGCAACATCAAACAAAGGACAATCCTGTATATCGAGTGAATTCTGTATCTACACAAAATTTCATTCTTTGAACAGGGGACTGGATACTGAGTGTAAGCAAAACTTGGGAAATTTTCTGTGGAGTGAAAGTGGTAGGAAGGTGGAACAGAATTCTAACCTCCACCTCAAGGGATGTAATAGTTCTGCACATGGCACCAAGTCAAAACTGGCAGCTGTGTGTTCCAGTTCTGCAATTCTCTGCAGGAAGTGGGCATCTGCCCCAATTTTAGCAAAAGTCTGAGACTATGGTAGAAAGGAAGCTTTTCGTTCTTCATTAACTCAATAAAATATGCACTTTGCAGGGTTTTTTTTTTAACCTTTCTATTTGGACTTTACACAGTAATATACAATTCTTGTTGAAATGAAAGGATTCATATTTCAGAGGCTCTGGAAAAGTTTAGTATTTGAAGGACTAGGCTGAAAGAAATTCAAGTAAAGAAAAATAGGAGAAAATTCTTTGAACCCTTTAACTCAGATTTAATATTTGGAAAAAGATCAATGAACAGCTACAGAAGCTCATATTGTTATTGTTTCTAGAGTAACGCCAGAATTATTCATACACAGATAAATTCAATATTCGTTATTGAGAATACACTCCAAATCCTTTTGTTTAGTGCTAGAAAATGTTTTTGATAAATCTCACCAAAGTGAAGGCCAATACGACCCTGTGGTTAACAAGTTTGTCTGAATAACCCTATTTTGTTTTGTGCACATACATATGCTTTTTGCATTGTGAATACGTTCTTTGTAAAGGTGTTTCTGAAACTTTCTGAAAATAGGTTTAAGAAATGAATAACACACTCCATGATTGAAAATAACAGCAAATCTTTTCATAATGCAAAGGTAGTGCTTTGAGTTAGGCATTGATATCTGTTCATTTACATGTTTGGTAATAGTCAAATGTTGTGGTATTTAGTGTTCCTTGAGTTGAGTCAACTACATTTGATGCGTAGCACAAAATAATCAGTTTGCATATAGCAACATGCATAACTTCAGCAATTTTCTGTTTCATAAAATAAGTTTGTTTCAGGGGCCATTTTGTATCTTTACAACTCATAAGATATTCTTCATAGTCAAGTTATTTAATAGATCCCTCCAGCTTGCTCTGAGGTAGTACCATAATTTATTTCCCTGACACTTACAGATCAATGATCTGGTCCATGAATAGGAAAGGACACGGGGCTTCACTGATTGGCAGCAGACAGGATGATTGGTTCCATATTTCAAGAGGTGAAAAAGCTATGACAACTTTTTCTAGTTATATTGCTGTCCCTGGTTGAAAGATGGGCTGGAAGGACACAACAGAGACTGTGGCCCTGAAACCAAACGTGGAACTCTTTGACTAATCTGCCAGGAGTTCTTACTCTAGTGCTTTAAGAAACTATCTTAACTTGTTAACAGGAAAATATAATAACTGAGGAAAATCAAATACAATCTTTGGTAAGATGAGAAAAGCAACATGTTTCTTGCACTGTTCAATCAAGATTAACATACAACATAGTCAGGATAGGACTTAGAGCAATGGTTGAAAGCTTGTTTTATCCTGGTTATGCCTATCTGGTTACCTTATACAGGTATAAACTGGTATGTGGGAATGAAAGAAACAAAACAAGACCAATAAAACCTATATTTTTCTTGGTGTACCATAGCAAAATTTATACTGGATGGATTAAACAACAGAATTAGATTTTCTCAAGTGTAGGGGAAGTCTGAGATCGGTGAAGGATGCACTTCAGGGCTTCAGACTATTTTCACTTTGTCCTCAATGTTGGGGACAAAGAAAATGAGCACTCTGGTATCTCTTCTAATAAGGACCCTAGCTCAGAACTCCACTGTTATGACCTTACTTAGATTTAATTACCTCCAATGAAAACCCTATACCTAAATACAATCACGTTGGGGTTGAGACTTCAACATATGGATTTTGGAGGAACATAGCTCAATCCACAACAACCAAAATCTGTAAGCAATCTGTGTAACAGTGGAATGTAGACCTATAGAATGATGCAGGATTCTAGCACAATGCTGCATAAAGGCTGTCCTTGACCCAGAAATATTGTTCTCACTTGGGAGCTTGAAAAGCCCATGCTCAAACTCCACTTTCAAACTACTGAATCAGAATCTGGATTTAAGTCATCTGTAGAAACATTAAAGTGTGAGAAAACACTACTGTCAGAGTCATAATAAAAGCAAGGATTAATTCTGTCTATTGTATTGGAATGTAATCCCATAACTAGAATTGCAAAAGTTATTCATTGTAAATTATAACATTTTTAGGAAAAAATTCGGTTAGAAAATTCATTGGCATTATTTCTGCTATTGTATGGAAAGGAAAGCTATTGATTGAATTTCATCCCTTAATGTTTTGTTAACATATCATATAATAGATCATTAGATTTCTTGCCCAGAAAATTTTAAAAAATCATAACTGTGGATATAAAGTAAAACTTTACTTAATTGTACCATTATCTTAATCCTGCATCTTTTTCAAGTGTTCTGTGGTTAACAATAGCATTGTTTTTTAAATAAATGAACGCTATTTTCTACAACTCAGGGAATGCTATATTACTTAGAATTTTCAATTTAAGTAACGTTTTCAAAGAAACTTTTAAGAATTTATATCATAATGTCAAAAACATAGAATTATGCCCTCAAAGCTTAATATTTTGGCACAGTTCTAGAAAAGTGTTAAATCAAAACCCTTCTTACAACTGATATTTATGGCACCAACCATGTCTTTCCTTAATATTCTGCCTAAACATTTAAACAGATGAAATAACAAGAGAGTATAATTTTCCTTGCTAAGGAGGAACAAAAATATTAGCATTAGGAGAAAATTGAAAAAGTATAATTAGGTGTTTTTGGATTATAGTTTGGAATGAACTACAAATAAAAGTGAAATTTCTCATGTAATAACATGTGAGAGTTTGAAAGAATATATTTTAATATTAGCTTATATTCTGGTTTAATTTTGCAGTACAATATTCATATTTATGCACGAATTCTTAGCGAGTGCTTCGTTAAAAAAGCAATGTAGATTAATAATGGAATGACTTGCATAATTATTAGCTAAATTGTAATAAGTATAAAGTCCATGTTGCTAACCTTTGTGGTTTCCTTAATCTAACTACACAGTGTTTTTTATATTTGCTAGTACGAAGCTATAATAATTTCTAAGAAACATAAAGAATACTGTGAAATGATAAAGCATTAATACTGTACCGTTGATCTCTTAGCTTATTTGTAATATACATCTAAGCAGACAGACATCTCCTGAATGGTTCACTGAGTCACTGAAGAATAGAGCTTTGCAGAGGAGGTGGCATCAACATGTCATCACATATTGAGGGGATTGTACAGCACAAGGCATAATGTCTAATCCCTCAAAAGTGTGATTATTTCATGAAAACCACACCCCACTGAGCTGCCTTATTGCTGTTATAAGAAAATCTTTATTATAGGAAGCTCTTTTGTGTTGTAAGATGAATTCCACACTTTAGAATGTTAAACAGCAGTTTCAGCAGAGTTCTGTAGTTCACACAGATTAATCTACCCCTTTGGAATATTCATGATTCAATCAGAATGCTCTCTCTGTCTCAGCAATTTTACCATTGTAAAATAAACTAGGTACATTCTGATGAAACAGCCTATGCCTAGCAAATGTCTTCATTAATTTTTTTAAAGTATTTTATGGATTCTGTTACTATCAAAGAACATTTCTTTGTGAAAGCAGACACCATTCCACTAAAGCAAAATTGGTGTTGAAAAACTTGATACTTGAGAAAAACAGGATAAAACCAAACATTATCAAGCAAAGTGCATTGACAATGCAAATGAAATGTGCATGGTTTAATTATAATTGTGTATTAACTGAAGAACTGGGGATTATAAATGATATGTCTCTGGTGAAGAGTTTGCCTGAGTATGTTACATATTCATTAGTGTTCCATTTTTATTCACTAAATGTCCACTTTTCTGTTCTATACTCCAGGAATCCATGAGTAAAATTAATATTTTAATTCATATGAAAATATTTATTTATAAAAGCAACAAAATTAAATATCAAATAGTTTTGTTTTCCTATTAATCTGCATATTGTCCTCAGATCAGCAAATTGTGTTGACTTTGTAAAAGGCCACAGAACTCTATAGACTGCTAGATTAGATTTAAAATGTTGTCGAAAAGCTCCTGAAGGCTCACTTTTACTGAGGAAGTACTGGGAAAAAGGGACAGGCAGCTGTCAGCAACTTCCCAAGACCCCATACCCTAACTGGTCACAGAACCAAAATAAAGCCTAATTCAGATTAAATGCCAAACACAAAGTCATTGCAGTATTGGGTATCGTGTTTGGGATGGGAGAGAGAGAAAGGTCATTTCAGATGAAATTTTCATTTTAAATAGGTGATTCTTATTGTGTAAACTGTATTTTCAATACATTTATTCACATTTTGCACCTGCTTTCCAAGACTTCTTCTGACTACTTCAATGACTGAAATTTAAGTAGGCTACATTCTTAACTTTGAAAAAAAATTGTAAGTGGGGGCAATAAAATATCTCTACTTTAGTTATTGCAATGGTCTTTTCCCTGAATAAATTAAATGAGCTAATTATGGTTATATATTTTATTATAGCTAAAAAACTAATTTAAACTGAACTAATTTTATAATTTCATTAATATTTTAACAGATATTACACATATACTTTATAAGTATTTACTGATGCTTTGTGTTTTCTAAAAAAAACCTGATAATTGTTATACAACATAAAAGTTTTCAGCAATGTACAGGATCTTTCTTAAATTAAGAACAAATATTGCTATGTAACAAAAGACAAATGAGATTCAACATTTGTTAATGGTAAATACCTATGCAGTGTGTCAGTATGAAATTTACTTAACATATTTCTTCCTAAAAAATCAATTTGATAAATCTTATTGAATGCCTGTTAATTTGTTCAATATTGACTTGATCTAGCAAATCTATTAATTTCATTTATACATGTGTACTGACATCTATGGTAACTTAAACTCCAGGGAATAACTGTTCATGTTTAATCATTTTTAGGGATGATCATGAATAATAAAACTTCTTGGTAAGAAATACATAGTTTTATCGAATTATTATCAGATACCAAAAATGAAAACACTGGATTGAAATGGAGCCATCTAGAAACCATTTTTTAAATTTTATCTATGATTGGCTTACCTGATTCACTTACACACCAGCTTTAGAGAATGGTAACTCTACCAGGAGAATAACCAGAGATAAATTGACTGAACAAGTGATAGAAAATATGCACTAAACAACCATTCCCATTTCAAAAAATACAGAAATCCTTACGATAGGCACTATGTTAGAGGATGAATATGATGAATATAAACGTTGTCACATCTACAAGGAAAACAACTCATTCTGTTTCCTTTATGGCAAATATGTAGATGCAAGAGGTGGGTTGCCTGTATGGTCTCTACCTTCCCATTCATCACTGAGTATCAGTGGATACTGTCAGTGTCCTGCACCAAATTTGGCACTCCTACAAACAAAATTCTTAGTAAGGCACTGCTAATTCAGAAACTTAACTGGAAAACTCTTCTTAATTGAATGATGGAGCATTTAAGAATTTTAGATTCTGCGCTTCCAGTGATTTTTTTTTTGAAAGGAAGATGGAAAAAAGAAAAAAGAGAATTTTGCTTTATTGAACATTAAGTGCATGTCACAAAGGACTAGACTATTTCAGTAATGAGTATTTAGAAAGGTTGCAATATACTAACATACTGGAGTGCCTCACTCAGGCTAGTCTTGTTAAAATGAGGATTGACAAGTACTGCCCTTCAAATACCCAGGCACTTCTGACATTTCCTTCTATCTTAGTAGCTTTTTGCTGAGGAAAATGTAAAATTACCCCTTCTGGAATTCTATGATACTGTCCTATATAAGAAAATGATTATCAATGGTTACCCTTGATAATCTCCTGTTGTTATGTTTTGAAGACCTGTATTGCTTGCAGTGTTCTGTTCTGAAATACTATATTGTGTTTGACTATTGTTTTGTTTTGCTTGTTTTGTTGTGTTGTGTTTTATTCTATTCTCTTTAAAAAAAAAAGAAAATGATAAACCAATTGAGTCCAGTTTGTCTATATCCAAAAATGAATTGACATAATTTCTTTTAGGTATTATTTCCTTTTTAATGACTGCTGTATATGAGATAATTAAAGAAGAATTATGGTCATGGGTGCTTAGCAACTCTATTTTGGGGTTTTAAGACACCTTCAGAGGAATATAGCAGGCAACAGTCTATATTTTTGTATAGATATAAGTATGGTGAGAAATGATAGCTGGTCTCTGGTGAAAGTTGTTATGTGGATGAAAAAAGTAACAACAGGGCATTAAGGAGAATGTCACTTTTACTTAAGACTTGACTATTTAATAAATAAATCTTTTTTGAAATTCCTAGGCAAATTGTAAGACTCACCCTTTGCTTTAATGTTATTATTGTCTTGTTCCCAGGATAATAATATTCCATAAATTCGTGTTCCCAACTCTGTGATGATATCTGACACCAACAAGTTAGAAAAACAAAGGTTTAATTTAACTCATGGTTTCAGTACATAATTAGAAGGCTCCAAGGAAGAAATGTCTTGAAGGAAGAATGTATTGGAGAAAAATTGTTTAGTTCATAGTGACTGGAAAGCAGAGTAGGAAAATGGTGCCAGAAATAAATGGGCAAGGGACCATATAAAGTACATAATGGTATGCCTCCTTGACCTACCTAAACATACTGAGTAGCATTCATCTTTGATTTTTGGGGATTTCTCCTGCATCTCTGGCTTCATTCCCACATTCCCACACACTGCAGTATCAGGGCAACCTTGTCTGGCCTCCCACCATTTATTTTGAAATTTGGGTAGAAACCTACTTGACCCCACAACTGTTGCATTCTGCATGCTGGTAAATTAGTATGTCATGGGTCATGCTAAGATCAACTTTCAGTTACAGCAGTAACCAGACAGCCTTGGACCATGCCTGCAGCAGAATTTGAGTGCCTAGATGGCTCAACAAAGTAAAATGAATAACAGGGAATCATTTCCATAGGATGGAGGAGGTATACCAGGCACTCTTCTCAAAGAACATTTTACTCATTTGCACCCTTGAGTCTGCAGTGGGTGGTGTCCTGCTCATTCCTGAGATGTCTTTCTTCCCATTCCTGTTCAAAGTACAAGGTTTATTCAGAAATCTCTTTGGTAACCACACATTTGTTGGCTGCAACTTTACACTTGCTTGCTTCTGAGCTAAAATTTAAGTTTTCAAATTGTTTTCATTGGCAATTCCTCCTCGATTTACGTTATAAATGTTACTAAAAACCACCAGCACTACCCACGCCACAGCCTCAATGCTGGGTTCCCTTAAAATTTCCTCTGCCAGATTAATTAGTCCACTACTTTTAAACTCAGTATTGTATACTATCTTAGGACATGGACAAAATGTAGACAAAATTTCTGCCAGAATGTAACACACATGATTCATATTCCAAATACCTACATAAAGCCCTGTTCCCAAATGAAAGTTCCTGAGCCTGAATTTTACTGTCCAAATTTCTATCAGTCTTGCTCCCAAATTACTATCAGCATTATGCTTACCCTATAATAAAGTTTCCTAGCCCAAATCTCTAAATCTTTCAGAACTTCTCCAACAAACAAGTTCCAGAGGCTTCTAAACTACATAGTCAGTTACAATCATTGCAACAATCCCATTTCTGGTATTAATTGCCTGTGTTATTCAGCTTTTCCTTTGCTGAGACACTACCTGACAAGTTTGATTTAACTTATGGTTTCGGGACATTCAATACATGGTTGGAAGCCTCCAAGATAAACACCTCATTGCAGAAAGGGATGCCAGAAAAGAACTTATTCATGGCCACTTGGAAGCAAATCACGGAAATAGTACCGAAGGAAAATGGGTGAGGGACTAAGGCCAAACCTCCATAATCCACCGAGGAGCATACTTTAATCATTTTCTTGGTGTTTTAAGTGAAATGAAGTTGACATATGAAGATTAACAATCATAGCCATATTAGAGGCAATTGCTTAGCATAGTAGAATCTTAAATCTATAAATGGATAGCTGAATTATTTTTACGTGTGTGTATGCCAATAATTCTAATGCATCATTTTCTTACATTAAACAATCTATACTCATACAATCCTGAGAGCATTAAATAATACATTGACTCTTCATGTAGAAATAAGTATTAAATCCAATTTAGTAAAATATGGTCAATTTTGTTCTCAAAAAGTAACTCCAACCTGGGAAAAGATTGAAGAACAAATTTAAACTTATTCCTTATAGATACATTTTACTTCATTACATGTAAACATGAAAACAAACTATAAACTGTATTACCTATATCAACATAGTGAGTATATATACGTATCTATGTATATGCCAATGTTTGTATAAGTAGAAATGTATTGTGTATGTATTTTTCTACATACATATATCTACCAATAAAAGTTGATATACATATATATATTACTTTGTATATATTTGTATATGTGTATATATATATATATATATATATATATGTATAATGTATGTGTGTTATTCACTATTGTTGTATCATTTCTTTTCTGATATGCCAAAAAGTACAATGGCTGGAATAAACAGGTTTGATTATCATTCCAATGCTTTCCATGTAGATGATCTTGGAAAAACAAAACTTACTTGATTACGATTTTTGTTCCTCTAATTGTAAATGAATGAGATATTGCTATATTATGCATTTATTATGAATAAGTGTTGATCTGCATGTCAAGTGCTACTCTGATTTGGATGCAGTTTGTACCCTGAGGATTTATGTGGTAGAAACTCAGTCTTCAGTTTGCTGTTGTAGAGCTGATGGACAGTGTTAGAGATTTGACCCTGTGGGAGATCTGTAGGTCATGGAGGGAGTGGTATTTGGAAGAGATTAAGGTCATTTTCATTGAATCCTACAGTTTTTACGAGGCAGTTGTGAAGTGTTATAAGGGTAAGTTTTACTCTTGAGTTGCTCTTTGTCTCTCTGTTTAGTTGTAACACTTTTTTTTCTGCATATGTTTATGCTGTCTTAGCACAATCTGTCACTATGTGATACTGAAAACAAAGGTCCCACCAATGGCCAAATTGATGTGGCTACCTGATCTTGGATTTTCAGCCTCCAAACCTATAAATGAAAAAACTTCTTTTCTTTATAAGCTAACCTGCATTGGATGTTTCATTATGGTAATAAAAAACTGACTAATACAAATGCTTAGCATAATATCTGGTTCATAAAATACACTCATAAAGCATTCATTCCTATATTCTTTTCCCTTGACCTATCTTTTTGCAAAATATCTTATTTATAGTTATTTAATTTTATGGTACAAACTGAAGAATACTGATACTAAGAATAGTTGAAAAATATTTGAGGGGTAGCTATTTTTATATGTGTACATTAACACAAATTTTCTTTTCAATATATATATATATATATATATATATATATATATATATATATATAAACAAAATAGTATACGCACTCCAGGGAAAGAAAAATGATATGCTACTTTTCCAACAGGTGGTACTACGCTTGTGTGGGGGGGCCTTAGAGGATGCTGTTCATCACAGAAAACCCACTACCCTGCCAGACATTAGAGAAAAAATTTAAAATGCATGTGCAGCAATCTCAATGACCAAGGTTACCCAAGCAACAGTTTGCTGTACTAATAAATGTCTAAAAACTAATGGCCACCACCTTAAGCACCACTTGTAACTGTAGAGACCAAAGGTAATTTTTACTAATCTCATAATAAATTTAGTATTAAAATATTTATACAAGTTTTCTTTTCCTGAATGTATATACATTCTTTTCAGAAGACTATGCATATATTCTTGATGGAAATAACTTTATAATGTAAGTCACCAATGCTAGAAATGAAATATTAACATGAATTGACCTTTTTGTTTCCCTGTAACATTCATATTCCACACAGTTGTTTCAGTAGGATGATATAATGTTTAATTTCTTTATTCTTGGTTTAAATATAGGCATTGAAAATCAGTACTATTACACTTGAAGGAACTGTCTTTTTAGTTTTAAAAGTTAAGTTACTCACATTGGATAAAGCAAAGAAGCAGGTCTGTAATGGATAAGATTCTGGATGAAATCAGTAATCTGTAGCTGTATTAAATCAGAGAAATATTATTGGAAGTCTATAAGCAGCTCAAATAATTAATGAAAATAGGAAGACTATGTGTGGTGAGAATGTGAAGGACAGCAGTGGTTCAGGGAAGAAAGTCTGGTCAGCCTGTTCTTGTGTGATATATAATCTGCACTCTTTTTTTCTTCATCAAACCTCTTACCCAAAACTCAAACCCTCAGAACAGTATCTGACTGCCCAAGCTGGTGTTCTTTACCTTCTCTTGGCTGAACCACGATGCTGTAATGGTTTGTGTCTAGATGTCTTCCCCAAGCCTCATGTCATCATGTCAGGCTTTTTCAGAAGTGATTGGATCTACAGTGTGTGATGCTGGAATTGATTCATGGTGCAATGCTAGGATCAAGAAAAATACCTAAGACAGTGAGAGACAGTGTATAGTTCCCATGGTTACTGCCATGGCTGGAAAATTCCAGATTTTACTTTAGCACAAAAGTTGTATGTAAAAGAGAGAGGCAATTTCCTAAATCATTTGGAAAGAATAGCAATGATAGACTGACAAAAATTACAGTTTTCAACTAGTAATGTTTTGATCAACTCAGTTGAAGGAAAAGAAAGTATATATGCCACTGAGGATAGAGACCTGAGAAGGAGGCACGATGAAACGTGACAATAAAATTTTATATTTGTATGAATTTTTTGAAGTTTCATCTTTCAATAATTGAATACAGTAGTCACATTTAAAGGGCCACACTAATATTTTCTTTCACTTTTCTTAAATTAGCACAATACTTCACTTTAAGAAAAA
>RJWT010012593.1:0-22339 GCA_004365215.1 Cuniculus paca
GCCTCTGGAGCACTGAGATTACAGGCATGGGAATTGTAGAGTGTTTTTTACTTTTGTTTTTACATCACTCACAGCTGCATTTGTTCAGTGTTGGTCACCCCAGTGAGCATGTGAGCCCAACAGCCAGCCACTGTAACGTGTCACAGCCATCCTGCTGTGTCCAGCTCCATTTTCACAATGCCATCAAAGGACGTAGCACCTAAGAGACATTTAATCAACATTTGAAAGAGGGAGAGGAGGGAAAAACGGAGGAAAACTGAAAACGTAGAATTGGTTCATTGCTTGGCATATCGTGCATTCCTATTTAACATATTACTCCCAATTAACATTAACTACTCATAACAATGCATTGATTATCTTACAGTTTCTATAAGTTAAAATCTGGGTATGGCTTAATGAGGCCTTGTTGGTCTGGGTACATAATCACCTCAATGAAAAACTGGAGCAGGATTCATTTTCAAGCTCACTCAGTGGCTGTTTGCAGAATTAGATTCAATTCCTTGCAGTTTGTTTGATTATAGACCTCAGCAATGGGCTGGCTGTTGGCCAGAGTCTGCTCACCCTGACCTACTTGCCGCTCGGACCTCTCTGCAGTGCAATTTAAGACATGGAAGCTGACTTCATCAGAGCAATTAAGACATTCAGAGAGTACTAACTGGACAGAAATCACACTCCTTTATAACCTAATCTCAGTATTATACTATCACTTTTATCACATTCTACTTGTTAAAAGATAGTCATTGGGCCCATCCCACACCAAAAGGAAAGAGACTAGTCTACAAAAGGGTGCAAATACTAGAGATGGGGATAACTTGGGAGCCATCTTTGAAGGCAATTTAACACACATAGGCATCCAATCAAAACAGGTGGAATCAGTTAAAAGAGTCACCAATTCAATAGAATTGGGCTGAGCTAGACTACTGCATCCTTCCCCACAATAGAGAGCTGTCAGTGTAGCTGTAATCGTAAGTCCATTTAGCAAATGTATGTTAAAGCAATGATTTTGTATTCAAATTCCAACTAACCTGTAGGTGTCCTTTGGAAGTGATTTTTTTTTAAGAAACCTGACATTTTCTTAGGTGAGTCTTTTCTAATACATCCAAGAAATGGAAATGATTAGACATTGGCAACTGAAGGAACTCTGGACAGGAGACACACATTCCACTAAGAAGCAAGTGTGCTATGTTCTCCGTATTTCTTTTGATCCACAGGACGTACTGTGTGGTCTGTATGAGAAAAACATGTAAATGTAGGCAAAAGTCCTGAACAAACCAAGGAAAGTATTTGTGGGTGGCTTAAAATGGGCGAGTCTTTTTCCACGAAAAGTTGGGTGTGCCACAATCTTGACCAGCAAATACATGCTAACAGATCTATGTAGAATTCTGGAGTTTAATTACAAATAAGCAACCAGGATATTATTATGTACTCTCTAATGTTAAAATCTTTTAAAATCATTGCCTTCTTGATTCTCTCTGGAATCTGTCACATATCTGAAGAAAGTCAAAATGAACAGTAATATGAAGTTCTAAAAACATTCTGATGGCATTTCACTTTAATTCTTAAGCTTCTTCAAAACCTATACACCAGAGAGAAAAGAAATGGAGCAAAACCATGTAGCCTATGGCCCTGAAAATCCTTTGGCTGTTGTCAAGGTGCTTGGAGTATTCTGAAAGCTTTATTAAAATCCAACCATCCTCCCAAATTCTGAATTGCTTTTATTCAAGCATATTCAGATGTCAGCCTATAATCCAATGTCACTGCAAAGAGAACAGACATGATCTGCTTTTCTTTAAAGCCCAAACTAAACCCCCAACCTGCTAATTCATGCAGAATGTAAGAACTATGATAGGCCAGAGAGCAAAATTCAACAGGCCAAATAATTTCTCACATTTCCATGAACACATTCTCTATGTACAAAGGCTAAATTGTATTTGAATAGCTGATGTCACGTCCACGAGACTACATCATGGTGTGTCCTACAGCAGAGAAAGCATTATTATTTACTAATGGCCTTGCTTTCCGAAGGGCCTGTTTTATCCATGATGGTTACCACTATGGAACAGCATGAGTTACGAGCCAACCACCCTTTTATATACTCTGCACTCAAAGGAGCAATTTCACTGATAAATCACAGGGTGACAGCCAAGCTATTAGCTTAATAATTCAGGATGAAGTTCCTATGAGGTGAATGCATCTGTGAATAGCGGGGCAACAGCAGTATTACCAGCCTCTCAGATGTGATGGCTCCATTTCAATGACTTGAACAGAGTTCATTCTGCAGAAAACCATCTTGCAGGGACCAGATCGGTCTGTGCTCAAACCCACATGCTGAAAGCCTACTTCCCAAAAAGCACACATTTATTATCTCACTGTTTCTTTTTCATAAAGAAAACTCAAGGCATATTAAAAATAAATTTAAACATAAAAGAACTGTTCTATTTACATTCAACCATGTACATTTAAATTTTGCATCTTCAAGGAATACTTTAGAAAAAAGCTTGCCGATCACTCTGCAATTTCGTATTTTCTGTTATTATTTAAGTTCTCTAATCCACCCAACATAGATTCTCCTTGTTTGGAGTTCAAAAAGTTGAATATCTTTAGGCTCAAGGAAAAAAAAGACAAACTGGTGTAGCATACAATGACAATTAATCTATAGCTATTTAAAATGTATTATCAAATAAAATCTTAATATAGAAAAATCAGATAATATTTACTATTTCTAAGCCTCAGTTCATCACTCATAAATGGGAATAGTAACAACAAGCTCTTACAATTGTGGCAAGAAGTTAAGATTAACCTCTGTGTAGCACATAACACTCACGATTCACTTCCTTTAACTCCCCACCTCCACCCTCCAAAACAGAATGGCACACTGGAAAACCCACAGGCACTGTCATCAGGCAAAGCCGAATAGAATCCTAGCTCTGCCACTCAGTAGTTCTGCAAACATGAATAGTCGACTTAACTGCTATGGGCTTCAGTATTCTTTTCTATAGATCAGAGATAATCATCTTGCCCAGCTACATTTGAGGAAGAATCATAGTTCAAGGAAGTAATACTTAACCAGGACTGACATAGAGAAGACATTCAATGGTGGGGCCATAGATTCTGAAAATCGCGGAGATGGCATTTCTGCTGTCCACATTGTTACATTCTCTTCTGTTCATGTGATGCTCAGCAGTTCAGGGAAACTGACAAAATGAGAATCCTGAAACTTATACTTCTGTCCGGATCCCAAGAGTGTGAACCCTATGAAACTAAGAACATTGCCCTGTGTACTGCAGGACTGGCAGTACAGGTGGTAAGGTTTTCCAGACCACAATGATACCTGCCCTTCCCCACTGGTTACACAGAGAAAATATTTCATGCCTTCTGCTGTTTCCAAAGCCTACAAATAATTATTATGTGATTAATATGCTCAGTATTATGCTATAGTTTTAATAGTAGCATCATTTTTTTCCAGTAAAAGACAACAATGGGATCTATGTCCATTATTAAAATGCTTCTTACCCTGCTTATAACTTTAGCAATTACTCATGGCTCTAGCAAGACAGTGATAAAATAATAATAGCACACCCTCATTGGGATTACTTTGAAACAATTGCTTTTACCCAGAAATTTCAAATCATAGCGAGGACCTCTGTACTCAATAGGCATGATGTTCTTACGATGTCTAAGTGAGGAAAATCTTAGAGAACACCCCAGAGTCTGTATGCACTGCCAAGGGAGGGAGCTGAGCCCAAGTAATCAGTTTAGAGTATTTGATCTACTTAGCAACACCAGGCAAAGAATGAAGAACCTTGGCCTAGTGTGATGAGATTCAGGTCTCTGGGTTATTGTTCAAAGTCCTTAAATTTAACAAATGAATGCCAAATTGTTTCTCTTCGGAATTCCCGAATGTTCATGCAGAATGTTCTAAGGCCTGCTGAGACTCCCAAATGTGTGCTAGCACATCTTAAAACTTGATTTTCTTATATGATGGATGAGAATAATGAACTTGTTGTGACAATCAAAGTAAATGCCCTTTATAATTAATAAAGCCCAATAAAATCCACACAGTAATTTTGTTATTTGAATCACTTATTGATACAAATAAAATGTTACTGGAGCTATTTATGTAACTCACCTAGTTACAGAGCCTTGAATGCCAGACTTAAAGAGTTCAATCAGCAACGGATAACCTTTGTTTTGTTTTTAGTAGAGCATTGTGTCATTTTGACTGAGTTTTGAGGAAGATTAATAGCAGGCAGGAGCATAGAAATGATGCTCCTTTTTATTTTTTTATTACTATAGATTTGCAGCACATGGTGATGACATTTATCACAAGGAGTTTGTAAATGTACATAGCACATCTTAATTGGTTTTCATCCCCTTCCCCTTTTATCCTTTCTGCTCCTTCCAACTCTTATTCCCCTTCCCATTTGCAAAGGCTCTCTTTCCATTTTTCTCTTCAATTCTTTCTGTTAATCCTTTTTCCCTTTCCTCCTTCCATATCTTGATCACCTTCTCATTTGAAAAAATTTTTCCTGCTTCCAATTATCTATCTTAAGAAATGATGCTTCTTAAAGAAAGCTTTAAAGGGATCTCTTTTTTAGCCTCCAGAGAAACCAACTCTTTGTGCAGCAAAATATTATGCCAAATTCCCAGGCAACTTACTGAACTACTTCGTTAGTAGCCTTACATGCTACGCCTCTCATTAATCAGGTTGCTGACTTCAGCTTCAGTGTCACACAGTGGCCAAATGGCCAACAGAAGGGGCAGAGTCACCATGATAAGAGTGGGCATCTACCCAGAAGTACAGCGCAATAACTGCTGAGAAGTGACAGCCGTGCATCCAACTCCGTTTGCAGCAAGCTGAGAAGGAATAGCATCCACAAAGCGAATGAAGCATGCAGACAGGGAGGCAAGCAGCCAGCTCCACAAGCAAGAGGCACAACCAGGGACAGCTAGGGTCACAGAAGGGATGGGTGCCCAGCAGAGAGGATACAGAGCACAGGGAAAGCTTCAGTCTTCTCAGCAACACTTATCCACATGGGTGGATAGGCCATCTGGGTAAGCATTTTTATTGGTGATGTTTATCATTTTTGCTTTTTTTTAATATAAGAAACAAAGATCCATTTATGGTAAAGATGGGCATATAAGCACACACACAAGCACACTCACACACATTCTGTTGTTTAAAACACAGATTTAATGTCCGCACTGAACTCCACAAAAAGTTTCCTTGAATTTATAACTGATGCACACTTGGCAAGAAATCATTTGCTTTCATAACTTGGTGGGATATTTTCAGGTCATAACGTATGCTTTTGTTTTAAAGATTACTTTATTACATACATCAGTGCGATGGCATGTTTTCACTTTCTGCACTCAACTGAAGCTGAATTTTTAATAAAGAGGAAATGGAAAAGTAGGGCACTGTTAAAATACGGAATTCTCTTCCCGATTGGCTTTTAGTCAGTCCTAACCTTACCTTGGGAATTATCTTTTGCAAAGGAAAAGATCCTGATTTTTCTTTGGGGAGACTTAGCAAAAACCAGGTTTGCAAAAGCCAGATAACTATCTGCTCCTGTTGAACCACAAAAATCAAAATGGCATTGTTCACCCTCTCCCACTCACTTATGCTGAAATACGGCACCAGCCTTATGCCAACCTGGCAGAGAGACATGAGGCATTTCCTTTGCCACACAGATGCTAATGACTGTGCCAAATCTGAGGGGACTGGTGCTATCATAACGTTCAACACTTCATTTTCCTGTCCTTTGTTATGTCATAGCAACTTTGAATGCCCATTAAATATATATGTCACTGAAAAATCTTTTCTAGATCTATAGATTTCTTTTATAAATAGAAAAAGAGCAGACAATATCCTCCAATTTCTTATTTCTTTAGAGAAATGACTCTTTGAAATTATAACATTTAATGAAAATATCTTTAGAATAATCTAAAATTATATCAGACCTTTATTTTTAAAATTCATAAAATTATTAACTTATAAATGATAGAAATGTATTTCTTAGAGTTCTGCAGCCTGAGAAGTCCAAGAGCTAAAATATTCAAGGTCTGATGAAGGCCCATCTTTTCAAAGACTACCTTACTGTGTTTTCACATGATAGGAGAGGTGAACTAGCTGTCATTCATAAAGGCAATAATGACAATCATGAGGCTTCTCTCTTTAAGATCTAATTACTTTCCAAAGGACTCCTTCCCAATACCCTCACCTTATGGGCAAGAATGTCAAATTATGAATTTTCAGACAAACATTCAGACCACAGACTATATTAATCTAAAAGACTTCCTTAGTGATGTTAAGAACATGATTAGTGCCTTTATGGTTGACCAACCTTGATAATATATGATGTATAATATATAAGATGATATATTATATATGATATAATATATATGGTATATAATATATATGATGGTAATATATGATGTATACTATACACAGTGTTATCAAAGTTTCTAATTTTACTTCACAGGACATACTCCTGGATTTACTAGGAATCTGTCTTAGCCAGTGGAACCAAAGCCTGCTTTTAGCCTTCTAATCTTTTTCTATGAAGAGATGGAAATAAAGAATCTAAACTCAAATCACATGTTCATTCAAAGAAGTTTTGAAGACACTCCATTCCAGTCTTGGGGTGGTTCATAATATCATCACTGTTATACTGAGGTAGTTGTCTTGATTACTTTTATCTCATTGCTGAGACAAAACACTCAATGCACAAAATTAAGGAAGGATAGGTTTATTTAGCTTACAGTTTGTGGAAGTTTCAGTCTGTAACCAGCTGGTTCCAAGGCAGTGTTGCATAGCTGAGGGGAAGCCATCCATGGAGGAGGAAGACAGCAAAAGCAACAAGAGCAAAAAGGAATAAGCAAGGCTCTTTCCCTCCCTTCCACTGTAAGCAGGCTACCCCACCCCCACCTCAGGTTGAGCCTAGCACTCACACCATCTCTGTGCCCTCCTTTTGCACAAGATGAGGATGTTTACAAAGTGAAGACCCTGGCTCCCTGCTGAATCACTTAGTTAAACTTCTAAGCTTCTCAAGTTTATGCAATGTATCAACCAATACAAGGGCGATAACTGTGTAGTACCAGCTACCACTCTAAAGTAGCAAACACATTTGTTGATAATTCTGTTTGTCTGGAACCTCTCATTCATTAACTTACTCAACTCCAAAGTATTTATCAAATCACTGCTGTACTCCAGGCATGGTTCCCTAAATGCTAGAGTTAGAAAAATTAAGATATCACTACTTCCTTTAAGTTGCTCATAGTATAGAGAAAGTAATGTCAAGGAAATGTGTGGAAATTCATAATAAATCAATGCTATGAAGCATGTATGTCAAAAGTGCTCCACTTGAAAGGAGAGAAAAAGTGGTTGTTATAATTTCTAGGAAGTCCACACAGCAGGTGAGAGTTTCATATTCCAAAAAAGTGAGACTTTAAGGATGAGTGAGGAGGCAGAATATCTATCATTTCAGTCAACAAACATTTCTTCAGTGCCTAATCCATTCTAGAGACTGAGAATTCTAAGTGAACAAGTGAACAAGTCCTACCCTCATATAGTTTTTATTACAGTGATAAGGCTAATTTTTTAAAAAACCAACTAGGCTAAGTATATATTTATTCAGATGACCACAAGATCTATGTTAGAGAAAGAACGAGAAGTCTCAGGGATTGCAATTTTTAAAGGGGTACTGAAGAAGTCTTCTCTTAGGAAATGATATTTGAGCAGTACCCTTAAGGGAGGAAGGGAATGAGTCATGCAAATATCTAGAGGAAGAACCATCCAAAGAACATTCTGGAATAGACTGGAAGAGGATCGAGATAAGGCAAAGAGACCAATCAGGGGGCTACTTAAATAACGCAGACTGGACCTGCGTCTTGTCTCAGGAAGACAACAGGGAAAGTGGTGAGGATGGTCAGTTTCTAGATAAATTTTGAACATAAAACCAACAGGAAATGTTGAGAAATCGGATGCAAGTCATGAGAGAAAGAGATTTAAATATGTTGCTGAGGATTTTAGCCAAAGATAAGATAGAGTTATTTCTTTAAAGTTTACCCTACTTAAAGGAGGAAGAGAATGTTTTGAGCATGTCTGTGTCTTAGGATCTGCACAAAGGAGACAAAGTAACTAAATACTGTGCAACATGACCTCTTGCACCCCAAAAAAGGCATTTTTCCAAAATTTAATCTTTATCTTTCCACTACTGGGGATTGAGCCCAAGGACTTGAACATGCTAGGCAAGCACTCTATCAACTAAGCTACATTCCCAGTTCTCTCCAAAATTTAATAACAAAACTCCATCCTCAGGAAAGAAAAGCCAAAGTGAGAGATCTATGTTAAGTAATTCAGAGACAAGCAAGAAAACATGCCCAGCGATATTAAGGGTTTCACATGCGCCTCCCTCTCCCAGCTTCCAGATCACCCCAAACTAAAAGGTAAGAACTTAACCTTAGGGATAGACCATGATTTCATAAGAGTAAATTAGAAAAATAGTCTTACATCAAATATAGCTATAAAGAACAGAAAGTATACAAAGAAAAATGACAACTTGTATATAGTTCATTATCATAGGAAAGAATGCCTAAAATGCAGAATTGGAAGAAAGTTCTCAAGTTGGATTGAACAGTAAGCACATAAATACAAATGAACATTGTGCATGAAAAAGAAAATATCTGAACAAGAAGTTGAAAGGTCTAGGTTTCCTTCCTAATGTTGACCTGGGGTTAGCTCAGTTCACTCATAACTTTCAGACAAAGATATCCTTAACCCAGGGAATAAATACCAATGTGTGAAAGATAGTTCAACACTGCATTTAAAATGGCATTACAACCCCAATTTGGTTGCGTATAAAAGGTTATTTTACTCAAAAGAACATAACCATGTTACGGAGTTGAAAAATAATGCTTAAAATTTTTGCCATTCAGTCAGCAATTATTTATCAATCACCTACTATGCACCAACAGTCACTATTCTAGGCAATGGGCACAAAGCAGCGAGTGGGACAGTCACAGACTCGGACTTTGTGGAGCTTGGTATCTTACAATGAAGATAAATATTGAACAAACATTTATAAAATGAAGCAAGACCTCCCAATATGTCTCTTACTTGTGTCATGTCCTAGACCAAGAGGGAGGAGAATACATACACATGCTCTTCTAACCTGAAGAATGTTTGGAGGAAACATTTAATAAAGACTAACAAGTTACAGATCTCAACTTGGAACAGGATAAATATTTAGAATGGTGTTCATGGAGCCATCAGGAAGAAGGCCTCAAGAGAAAATAAAATGTGCAAGCATTTTATCAGAGGAAATGCCCATGAGGAAAAGTAGGGAGTTGGAAGGAACTGAAGGAGCCATCACTCATGGTTTAAGTCAGACCCAGTGAAAGAAAGATGAAGGATGAACTGGATGAAAGGTTATGTGGGAGCATCCAAGGGCATCATGCAGTCTAAAGAAGATCTCTCCTTAAGCCAAACCTGACCTGCCTTCTCCCCGCTACCCTCCCTTACTGTCTGTGAATAGCTTGTGGGAGGCACAGCTTTGTGTAAAAGAGGAGAGAGTTGTCACAGCATAGCTGCTGGGTCTTTGCCATGTGCTGCCAGGGTCCTCTGGTTAATCCGTCCTCATAGGGGGTGGTCTTTGGGTGTATTATTGTGGTTCATGAGAGAGTTTTCTCCTTCTTTAATGACCATAGTGTCTGGAGTCATAAATAACTTGGTTGACTCCACTTTGAGCCACTAAATACTTTTGTAACACTGGACAAACTATTTGTAAGTGGATTGTGAAAGTTACATGAAATAACAGCTGTAACATGCATTGAATAGTGCTGTATCAGTCAACTTTCCTGTCACTGGGAGACAACACTCAATACCCACAATTTAAAGTTTAAACAAAAGTTTAATTTGCCTCATGGTTTCAAAGAATTCAGTCCATTACTGACTAGCTCCAAGAGAGAAGCATCATGGTAGAAGGGTGTAGTGAAAGAAGGATGTTGAGTGCGTGGAGGCCAGGAAGCTGAACAGAACAGTGTCAGAGAGGAAGGGGCAAGGGACCAGCAAGGGGCTGAAGGTCGTGCCTCCATGGCCCACCCAGATGCATCTAGAAGTGAGTTTTTCTAATACCCTTGGGGGACCCCAAGCCAGTCAAGTTAACACAATTGAGCATAACTCCCACAAGTGCCTAGACATAGATGATCAATACATATTAGTTCTTCCCTCTTTCTTCTTTAGCTGTAAAATACATTAATTTGCACAGCATGTATTGTCGAGGATCTCCTATATGCAAGATAAGGAAACAGCGATGGCGCAAAAGGCTTAAGGTACAGTCTCTGCTGTTGAAATGGATTTACAAAAAAAAAAGTCAGTAAACACATAAAGCACAACTAAAACAGGAGTTTCAGTGGAAACTTCATTTTACTACTTGAACTGTTGTTGAAGTTCCTGGCCTGATAACTCTTCAAGTTTTTTTTTCTCTTCCCAAATGTGATCGTATGATATATGAAGGACTTTGTTGTTGGACAATGTAAGGTTTCTAAATGCAACTCTGCAAAGACCCTTAGTGAGTTAGCCAGCTTTTATGTCACTGGGACGAAATACTTGACATGCACAGCTTAAAGAAGAAAAGATTCATTTTGGTTCATGAGTTCAGAGGTGTCAGTCCATGGTTGGCTGGAGCCCAGGTAGAAACATCATGGCAAAAGGACTTGGCAGAGGAAAGCTAAATCCATGGCAGGCAGGAAGTGAAGGGAGAGAAAGAGAAACAGAGAGAGAGGAAAGAATTGGGAACAATATACTCCCCTCAAAGTCACACCTCCAGTGACCTGTAGTACTTCCTCTAACTGTGACCCACCTCCTAAGCTCATTCAGCTATGAACTCATTAGTGAATTAATCTGTTCATGAGATCAGTGCCTTTAATACACGAGTCTTTGGAGAATACTTCATCTTCAAACCTAATAGTGGCATACCAGTGATGCAGCCTCATTAACTCAGACCCTTGCTATATAAACACCTGGCTTTTTTCAAAGTGTCCTTTCTACCCCTCCTATCTGAATTTTCTGCATGATACACTGGACAGGATGCTACTTGTCAGTTTACCCACAGAATGCTTCCCAAAGGCCTTTCAAGACCCTCTCCTTGACAAGGCTTTAATTTTCAGCAGGGTTACAGATTGGTTCTGTGACGTTAGGAAAGTCATCTTCCGTCTAGTTCTCGTGTCCACATCTGTGAAGTCTGTGTAGAGGACACTGGAGGAGGAAAGAGTGAAAAAGGAACTATTATCTACTGGACACCTCAAATGTGCTGAGTACTAAAAATTAAGAGTGTCACTATTATGACCTCAATCATCCAATAACACTTTAAAGGAGAACCATTTGTACCTTCATGTGTTAATTCAGTAAATTCTTATTACAAGCTTGTTTGAACAGGGCACTGTATCTGGGGCAAAGTATGAGACAGTAGTATAAATAAAGTTAATCATCTCTGTGAAATATGATCACTTTTTCACAGATGAAGGCACATGAGGCTTCAGGAAATAAGCTACAATTGGTAGTCGGGGTGGAGACAGCATAGAGTCTTCCAGAATCTAAAACAGGGTTCTTGGGCAGTTCTTCTCAATGCTTTTCTTCATATTAATGAAAGTCCCATTTACCCCCAATCCTTGCTAGATTTTTTTCTGGTTCAACACTATGAAATATCCTTTAGTCACAGGTGTTTGACCTTTACAGAACCAGAAAACATTGTAATAGGTAAGATAAATTACCCCTTCCCTAAAAACTGATTTTCATCTGGTTGAGTGTGTTAGTCCCTACTGAGATGTAAGCTTCGCCATTTTCTTTATAGATACCATTTTCTAGGTTCTGTGAGTACCAGAGTTAAATAAAATACATGACATGTCTAGCTCATGCTATTAAGCTTACAAAATTCACAGCCACATGATCCCATAATTCCAATTTTGATGTATTTAGAATTGCTAAACAGAAATTACAAAGAAGAAATAAACTATTGATTTCATAAACAAGAAAAGGTTTTATCAGCAGAGGTTACTGAGCAACCATGTGTAATCTCTGCATGCACAGACTTTAAAAACAGGATATATTTTTATTTGTCTTGGAAATCCAAGGAAATGGATCTCTTAGCAACCCTTCCAGTGGGTTTTCATTGCCTCCTCTCGATATCTTTTATAACCTCGCTATCAGTTAGAAGCCCTTGTTGAAATGTGGTTGGCTCACAAAGCAGCTCATCATCAATAATATAGACTCCTCTCGTATCACTCACCTCCTTCACATTAATGACACTGAATCGGCGCCATTAGGGGCTCTTCTTTTATTCAGAAGAAAGGATTCTGATGAATTCATTGCTTACAGGCAGAAGAAAAAAATAGCAATTCAAAACCACATTTTGAAATTAAACCTTCTGCGGTCTGAACAAGTATGATTGTCAGTTCTTTTATGTGTTTCCAGCATTGCCACAATTAATATTTTAAAAGAAGCTTCGCCAGTGACATACTTAGAAACAGAAATCTTAATATTCTTTTCCCTACATAGCCTCCTTGCATTGCTCAGCAAAGTGGAGGGAGCCCCATGGAAGCAGCACTGGCTCTGCCAGAGGAAATGGGGTACGTGACTACCAGAGCTGATAGGTGAGCCTCTGCCCCTCACCTCTCCGAATGATGCCCCGAAAGCTGAGGACACGGATCTCCTCTCCACCCCTCCGTGAGACTCATGCCTCACACCCTGGAGATAATTGCAGTTATTTACAGATGATCTCCTCCTGAACAGTTAGGGTTTCTGATGTGTTTACGACCCTCTCTGACCAAACACATTCACTGGAATTGGATTCTCCATGGGAAGGGGGAGTTTCAAGCAGATCCAGTTCAGGTGCAAAGCTCTGTGCCTACTACAGGCAGGAGAGGTTTGGATCTGTAGCCAGCACCAAAAGTTAACATTTTTAGACCTGTCTTTGTTCCTCTCATCTTTTCTTTCCCTATTTTAGCTTTCCTTCCCTCTAGTTTTCATTCACCGAGACAGACCCTGAGAGGTGGCTATTTGCCCTTGACTCACTTGCCATATCTTCATTGACCGATAAAGAAGCCCAGGGCCATGGATCATTGAGGGACATGAATCAGAGGTTGGTCAAACGTGTTGATTGGCCAGCTTTTGTTTATGCTGACTCAAGAACCTGCTATGGGACTGAGTCTCTCTTCTTTGTTTTGTTTTGTTTTGTTTTTGTTTTCTGCCATAGCCGTGATTTCAACCCTCACCTCTTGGCAGATGGCTTGTACACACTGACCTCCAGTCCCCACCTGTCCCCTAAACTCCAGGGCATTTCCAACTGTCCAGTGTTTGGGGAAACACCCAACCCTGTATATCTAAAGCGAACTCTGCACAGTCACACCAGCAAAAGCAAAGCTGCTCATTTCTATCCCTATAAATTGTTCCTCTAGTCACGTAAATTCAAGAACATGAACTCAGCAGGTTTCTCATTCTGCCACCATTTGGCTAGTGATTTTGCTGCCCTCCACTTCACTTTTTATTTGGGCTCCATAATTTCTCTTCATTCACTCAGGAAAGAAGTCAAATATCTTCACTTTCCACCTAATCTTTCTCCTATCTTCTCCGGAGCTTCACTCCATCCATTACCCTGATCACTTCAAACTGTTTCTCTCCTACCTGTTCCCCATTAGACAGAGCTGGGTGTAAGTCTCTATGGGCAGAGACCAGTGGAGTCCATTTCTATTCTCTAAAATCAGCAATAATGCCTTCCCCCAGGTGCGCTGTGATGGTAATCTAAAATAATGAATTCAAACCATTCACCTCATTCCAGGCATTTGAGTTCACTCATTCAACAAAATGTCTATTAGGTTTCCAACACTGAGCTAGGAACTAAGAATAATAATCAGTAACATTTATTAAACCTCATTACTTGCCAGTTACTAAGCACTGTTTTGCATATTAATTCATTTAATAATCACACCAAATAGTTACAATTAGTATTAATTGTAGAAATTGTCACAATTATTATGCTCAGATAAGAAAACAAAGACATGGAGAAAGAAAAGTTAAGTAAGAGTCAGAGCTGGCTATACTTAACAATTTATCCTATTCTTGAAAATCACTAAGACAGTAGTTTTAAGTTTACGCACCTCAAAAAGTTGTAAGTATATGAAATAATATGTACATTAATTAGTGTAATTTATCCATGCCACAATTTATACATATTTCAAAACATCATGTTGTACATGATAAAGATATGCAACTTTGATTTATCCATTAGAAAAGTAAATAAACTTTTTAAAAAGTTTAGACAAGTAAGAAACAAACCCAGATACATCTTAACTACTGTACCAGATTTTCTGTAGAAACGTCACAAGCCCCGATTACTCTTCTTTTATTCACAAATAAATAATTTCATTAGACATTATCAGTTGATAAACGCTGATTTTGTTTGCATTTATTGTAAACAGTGCTGTAATAAACCCTAGAGGACAGATGTCCCTTCAAAATACCAATTTCACTTCCTTTTCTTATATTCCCTGTAATAGGATTGCTGGATCAATTTTTTAAGCACCTTCTCTTTTGTGTGATGAACGTACTAAAGCATATTCCCACCAATAGTGCTTAAAACCCCCTTTTCTCCAAATGCATCTACCATTTGGCATTTTTTTAACAGTCATTCTAACTGGAGTGAAGTGCTATCTCATTGTGGTTTTTATTTGCATTTCACTGAGTAATAGTGGTGTTAAGTATTTTTTTTACGTATCTGGTGATCATTTTTATGCCTTCTTTTGAGAAAAGTCTATTTAAATTGATTGCCTACTTTTTTTTTATTTTAAAGAGAATAAAACCAAGCAAAATAGAATAAAGCCAATCAAAATAAACTAGTGTAAGTGACAAAGGACTTCAAAACAGTAGGAAATCAACAGTGGTTACCATAATGCCTCTTGTTGTCTTCAAAATAGCTGCAGCCATTTTGGATTTACTCTTATCTTGTTTTGAAATCCTTTATTGCTTTCATTGTTTTGTTTTCATTGGTTCTATTCTGTTCTGTCTTGTTTGATTTTTATGATTGCCTAATTTGAAATCAAATTATTTGTGTTTGCTTGCTATCTTGTATGTTGATTTTGTATGATGAATTTGTTTATTAAAATTCTAATAACTTTTTGGTGTAGTCTTTGGAGTTCTCTACATATAAGATCATGTCACCTGCAACGGTAGCAATCTGACTTTCTTCCACCTTTCTAATTTAGATTCTATTTATTTCTTTGTCTTACCTAGATGCTATTTATTTCTTATCTTGTCCAGCTAGGTGAACTTTCAAATAAAGCTCCTAGTCTCTCTTTCCACTTAAATTCCATGACCTCTTTACTTTTAACCTGTCTTAAAGACTTTTATGTGCATAAATTACCCATTCTACTAGACATAAAATCCCTTAAGGATAAAGACAACTTCTTTTACATCCTTATACTAGACCCAATACTAAAACAGTATAAATGGAGACACAGAAACAAGGAAGACTTGTAAGATCCCTATACCTCTCACATGTCTGCCCTTCTCTCCACTTCAGACAGACCAAATTCATTCCCTACTTCTTCCGGATTAGTTTTTGTATTGTTCGTTCCCCTCCATTCCCATTGCTTCAGATTTAAGTCATCTTTTTCTATTACCTGACTCTTGCACTATTTAAATCAGCAGTTTTACTGTAAAGACAAGATAGTAAATATATTTGGCTGTGGAATTGTAACTACTTAATTCTCCCCTAAAGTGTGAAAGGCCACACTTAATATACATACAGATGTCTGTAGCCGTGTTCAAATAAAACTTTATTTACAAAAACGGACACTTGCTAAACCAGATATGGTCTTGCAAATAGGCTATAAAGTTATAACAAAGGCACATAAATTGTTCCCCAAACTTGCATTCAAAGCTGTTATTTAAATCAAGTCGAAGTGATATTTTTAACTAGAAATATGATCATTTTCATGAAAGACTTGTAATGAACTGGACTTGGCCTTTGTTACAAACAGCATTTCCTTTTGCACCCTCCCTCCTCAGCACAGCCCCATTCTCCCTGTTATCCACCTGACAAACTTTCACATTTTCCAAAATCTACCACATAGAACTCAGTTCTTTGAGAAAATCTTGCCTGTCCACTCTCCAAGATACTTACACACTCTTCTCCTCTATCCTTCTTTTGATCCAGAGTCTCACAAATTGGAATTTGGGTATTTATGTAACTGCTGTGCCTACTCTATGGGGACTGCTTTACAAAGAGCAGGTACTATCTCAACTGCCTCCCTATCTTTCTGTTTCTGGCACACACTGGACATGCAACGAATGTTTTCATGCCGCTATGATGGATATTCCCAGCTAAGAAATACAGTCAGTTCCTAAGATCCAAAGACATGTTTTTCCCCATGTTGATCAGATAACATCAGATCAAAAAGTCGGGAGTCGCTGAAGATAAAAGGCAGCAGCTAAGGATTCTGTTCAGGAAGCAGAGAAACCATTCTTTGTGGATTACACAAAACAGTGTGAGGCAATAATTGCTTTTTCATTAGTTTTTTAAAAGAACGGAAAATCTTAGGTCTTGCCAAGTGGCCTTGCAGATATTTCCCCATCCAGATTAAATGCTCAGTGAAACCAAGTTGTGGGTATGCACTTAAAAAGTTAGCTTTACCGAGGACAGAGAGCAGCACATTCATTGGTGCACTGTGTTTACAATGAGAGGGAGGAGGTAAAGTCAAGGAAAGGACGATAATTTCATGCAAGATAACACAGAATGGGTGGAAAACTTTTTGTTCCTATCTAGGGGATGTGGACGTTCTTTGTACACATCCATAAAAGGACAAGACAAAAGGAATAACAAAGGAGTCCTAAACAATTCCTTTCTTCTCTTCCCTCTTTTCCCTTCTCCCCTTCTTCCTCCCATCTCCTTCCCTGTCTGTCCATCCCTGTGTGCAAGTGTGTGATAGATGAGAGCAGGACAGTGTGTACTTGGAAGACAGATCAAATCAAATCCTCTTGATTTGCTGAATGCCTCACAATCTGTCACAGTTGTCTTCCTGTGTCTGAACAGTGCCTCTCAAGAGAAGACGACTAGATGGGGCAGGAACAGAGAACCCACAGTGAAAATAACCAAAGCCATCTTGTAAATGACAACACAGCTACTGAGATAGTCAGTAGAAAGTTTCTATCCCTAGATGTTACATTTTTGGACAGCTTTCTTTTTTCTGAGTTATGAATTCTATGTATCTCTAGGCAATTAACTGTCAAAACTTGAAATCCAACTCCAAGGCTGTTCTTACATTATAGAAGGGTGGGATCAGAAAAATAAAAAGTCATACCCATCTTTGAGTGTGAATTTTTGTGTGCTTTGTTTTCTTTGGAGGGCATGGGATGCCCAAGTTCAGTGGCATCTTCTCTGCAGCACATTGTGAAGGTCAAATTCAACAGCTGTCTCATCAATTTGCCTAGGACTGAGAACAATATGGAGAATTCGAGCCATAGAGAAACCTACTCAGCAGGCCTGAAATATCCAGGCTTGTTTTCTATAGTGGTTAAATTGCCCAGATGACTCTTTAATCTCTCACCTAAATGCTATGAAAATAGAGCACTGTTCCCATTTTATCCGCTATAAAGGAGAGTTCACTCACTTAAATAAACAACACTTCTTTCTTAATCGCCCCTGAAACCCTGAGAATGTGATCCAAATGCCAGGTAACTGACACACAAAGGACTTCCGGTCATAGGTCATCTTTACTGTTCGATGCGGCCTGGAGAGACCGGAATCTGGGACTCAGTCTTTGAGGATTGCTACAGAGTTGAAAAAACAAGCTTTCCATGAAAAAAATTAAATAAAGTGAGCAAAAGGAAGAGAACCCTACACAAGATTATATAATCATCTACCTAATGGTGCTGTGATTCAGAGACGACTAGGAATCAGAGCTGACTTCTTTTTCTGACTTCATTAATTAATCTCTAAAAGACCTCAAGTTAATTTGCATTAACCTCATGAGGCTTTGTTAACTAATCTATAAAGTGAAATACTTAATTTCTCTGCTTCATTCACAGTGTTATGGAGAGAATTAACTTATAAATACATGTCAAAGTATGTGAAAACCTGTAAGACAGCATAACAATGACATAAATATGAGAATTATAATTTTTATTATCACTGAAGCAGTCTGAAGAGTAAATAACATAGGCAAGAAAAGCTATGTGTTGGCCTCTGAGGTTCTAACCTTGGCAATATCAGACATCAGCCTCTAGAGTACTTGGGTAGGCAAGTGTTGGCAGAAGTCTATGACTAGTTGATCCACTGAGTAAGACAGAAATTATCTGCAGTCTTTCCCACCTTTGAGATTCCAGTAAGATTTCTGTTACCAGTATTTGGGGATTTATTTTTATCGGGTGACCAGTTCAGGTATAAGAATATTTTTATAAATTTGAGTGAAAATACTTGCCTTTTAGTAAAAGCCACCCATTGCTTATGAGATGCCAGCAAGGGTAAGGATGAGGAAACCTACATTATTGCATCTTTAAGTAAATCATCTTCACTTCCATTTTATGTTTCCAGTTGACCACTGGTCATACCCATGGTTCCAGCTACACAAACCTTCTCATCATATCTATCATTCCCTAAGTCTGAAGCCTTATCTCTAGCTGTGGCCTACATGTTCCTTAAGAGTTAGGTAGCCATCAAATTTTAATGAGAATAAGCCTGACTATGAGTTTAGATTATCCCAGATTCAAATCCTCATCCTGTTGTTCACTAGCTGCAGAGAAACAGCTACCCAGCCTACTTGAGCCTTCTGTTCCTGATTTATGAAATATTTCTTGGGAATTAAGTTAGATAATATATTTCTAAAATCTACTCTAATTCAGTTTAGCTACTCAACGAATAATGATTTCTTCCTGTACCTCTAGAAATGTTACCCTACTTCCATTTACTTAAGCATGCCACAATTTTCCACTTAACTGGGCTTTTCACATGCTGTTCCTTTTGCCTAGAATCTCCTGTCTTCACCACTCCAGTCCTCATTCTTACCAAGCAAACTATGACACAGCTCTTAAGAACGGAATTATCCAAAGCATTTCTTCAACAAGAACACACTGTAGCCATAGCCAGGTACTTCTCCCTCTGGGTCTTGGAAGCATTTTATTTTTCTCTTACTTCATATCGGAAATGTTTATTTATATCTGTCTTCTCTACTAAGCTGTGACCTGATGCACTGAGAATTCTGTGTACTAATTACAACCACAGACTTAATACAGCACTATAGAAGTAAATACAAATAAGTACTATATTAATTGGTTAAATTCAATTTGATAGAAATAAATTATTTCATTTCCATATTAGGTACCAGGAACATAAATATAACACAGATAATATCCCAATCTTCTAAACTGCTGAGAGTGAAATCTAGTACATATAAAGTTTAAATTTTTAAAAAATGTTTTCATTTTAATTTTAAGATGAAATTTTAACTCAAAATTTTAAGTTACATTTATTTATTTGTCTTTTGAGTAAAGATTATAAATGTTGCATAATTTTAAAACATTCTTTAGATCATCTATGTTCATTACCAAGACTTGTAATGTTTGTGTATGTGACTGAAAGAACACATTTTTTAGTCAGGTAGCTGAAAATCCAATAAGGAAACTCATTTATTCAAATAAATGGAACTCCAGAAAGTGCAGGCATCACAGTTGGTCAATCAATCAGGCAATAATATAATCATAATGTATATTATTTGTTCTCTCCAAATTTATGATTGCCAGTGAAAAAACTGTATGCTATGCTCCCTTTTCTACATCTACTGGTAAATAATATGTGCCTCTTCCCTGGTCATGGACCAAACCTGCTGCTTCAATCTTATTTAGACAATGGAGATCACAAACTTATGAGTTCAACTCTGAACAGATAACTGGCTGGATAAGAATATGATGAATGATTGGCTTACTTTGGGCTTTTGAAGCAGACATTGGCAAAATGTAAAATTCTCACTGGATACAGCTAACCAACGTTCGCCTTGGAGCTGAAGTCAAATTACGCTAATGCCACATAATAGGGGAGGATGGGAAGGATACTGGAAAGTCAACAGAAACACCCACAAGCCACAACTGTGATTAAATCCTTAGAGACAAGAAAAGGGTCATGAGCCTTTAGCATACACAGAAGTCCAAGGAAAACTATTGTCTTAAAAATTTATTACTAGTTAGTTATTACAGAGAAAGCAGAAGTGCGTTTATACGTTCTTTCACGGGATTCAGTTTCTTCCTCATTTTAATAAAATGCATCTTCAGAGTGTTGTAGATTGAATATTTTCATCCCTCCCCTTCAAATTCATGTACTGTAGTCCTAACCCCCAGTATGACGGTATTTGGAGGTGGAATTTAGGGAGATAATTAGGTTAGTTATCTCCATGATGGAACACCAGAGCTCACCAGGCCTTTCCATGTTCACACACTGAGAAAAGTCCCACAAGTCAACAGTGGGAATATTGTTGCCTGTAAGCCAGGAAGGCAGCGCTCCCTAGAATCTAGCTGCATTGTGCTCTGAGATGGAACTTCTAGCCTCCAAAAATGGAGGAAAATAAACATCTGTTGGTTAAGCCATTCAAACTACGGTATTTTGTTTTAGCAGCCAGAGGTAACACATAGAACTGTGAAGTTTTCTATTTTCTCTTTTAAATTCAAATCCACTTTGAATGCTCAGCATCATGTTGGCTACAGAGCTACTTCTTTATTTATGATGTAAATCATTCAGAATCATCTATCTGAATTTTAAAAATAAACATGCCAATGTCCCACATGGTTATTACAGCTTATTGACTGGAAGCACTTTTTAAAACTTCAAAGAAAGGTTTCTCCCTGGTGAAAAGTGTTCTCTTTTATTTTCCTATCATTCTTTTCTCTAATGTCAATGCATTGAATACATTGGATTTTTAAAACAGAATTAATCAGTTGCTTTGATTTCTCAGTAACACCACTTCCAAGAAAGAAAATTGTACCCTGAAAAAAGTTAAATAAATTAAATGATGGAATCAATAAAATAAAACTTTACTTCAAATAAAGAGGGACATTCACTTTTCACAATCAGAGTCCATCTCAACTCTACCTCCCTCAACACCAAACAGGCACACAGATCCATGTACACACAAAGCCTTCTAAGAGTGAGGATAGAATGTACCATTCAGAAAATAAAATTTAAAATAAAGAACAAGTTACTGGTTCTTCAAATTAAACATCTACTTTCAGCATAGCATTTTTCTGGGTGGATCAGTATTTAATTCTCAATTCTCGTCAGCAGACAAGGCATGAATCATCAGGCCTGTTTGAGTCACCTAATTTGACCTGCGAATTCCACGGCTGAGCCTAGGGTTACTGGGTTGGGGAATTTGAACTAACAAGAAGGAGGTTAACTATCTCAATAGGTTCTCTTTTCTAGTAATTTCCTTTGGAAGATTGTTATCATATCCTAGGTAGGACTTTTACCCTGCTGAAGGCCTTAGTAAGTGTTCTAGAGTTTATTTTTTTAACTTTCATTATCTTTGTCATCAAGTATCAGTTTTCATTGTTCCCTTGAACAATCCTATTTCTAAAAAAGAACATTTATTGATAATCAGGTCAAAGAATGCCTGTTCCAAGTTTCCAGTTGGGCGCTATCACTCATTCTTTCCATTCCCTGCCCTTGAGCTAGTCTAGTTAGTTTATCAGGGAGGGCCCCGCTGTTTTCTTAATCCTGGTTGTGAAATAGTCTGGCTTAGTCAAGAGATTCATTCTGTAGGAATCTGGACAGGTTACTGCTGCTATAGAAGGAACACAAAGCTTTGGTTCTAAGAAGTATATTCCAACCTGTGGAAAGCACTAAACTTTCTTTTCCCTTAGGAAGAGAAGCATTCTTTCCCTGTTTCTGTCAGACTAGCTTGCAAAGACTTTCAAGCTCTAGCTCGGCACCCACCCCACAATATACACACCTCAGGTGTGCAGATTCATTAACAATAGAAATGAGTGTCCTCACAGAAGGTAAAATCAGACCAAGAACGGTCTCCCAGTATGTGTTAGAGGACATGGCTTTATCAAAATGCACGCAGCCTGGTATTTTGCAGACCAGTAATAGGGCACATCCTGCAGAAGTTTGTTACAAGGGTTGGATGAGCTACTTAATGTAAAGCATTCACAACAATGTCTAGCATATAGCAGGTGCTCCAGGAAGAGGAGGAGGAGGAGGATGACTAGAGCAGGCCCATGTTACAGAAAGAACATGGCTCTGGAGAGCAAGAGATGTGAGTTTGAGTCCTGACACTTCTGGACATGACTTAC
>RJWT010012594.1:0-22341 GCA_004365215.1 Cuniculus paca
TAGAAGTCCTTTGTCTGAGGAACAGTTGGCTAAGATTTCTTTCCCAATTAGTTTTTTTTTTTTTTTGGCACTGGGATTGAACTCACAACCTTGTGCTTGCCAGGCAGGCGCATAGGTCCCTGAGCTAAATCCCTGGCCCAGTTAGTGGTTTTTCTTTTTACTCTGTTAGAGATTTCTTTTGACATGCAAAATCTTTTTATTTTATTTTTTTGTGGCACCGGGGATCAAACTCATGACCTTGTGCTTGCCAGGCAGGCACTTAGGCCGCTGAGCTAAATCCCCAGCTCTAGTCTTTCTGAGACAGGGTCTCACTATGCCATTCAGGCTGGCCTTGAGCTCACTTTGTAACCCAGGCTGGTCTCAAACTCACAACGATCCTCTTGTCTCAGCCTCCCGAGTGCTGGGATTACAGGCATGTGCCACCAGGCCTGGTTTGCAAAATCTTTTTAATAAGATGAGATCCCAGTTGCTGATTCAGGGAAGGATCAGTCTGATTTTTGTTCATGAACTCTCTACCTACCCATATGTTTTCAACAATCTCCACCTACTTTGTCTTCCAGAAGATTTGGTTTTCTGTTTTAATATTTAGATCTTTCATCCATTTTGACTTTAGGGTAGTGCATGGTGATAGACACAGATCTGCTTTTAGTTTGTAGCATACAGAAAGCCAGTTTTCCCAACACCACTATTAAAGAGGCTTTCTTTTTATTTTTTAATCTTTTTTATTTTAAAGAAAATAGAACAAAACAAAACAAAGCAAAGCAAAACAAAACACAATAGAGTCAAACACAATACAGCATTTCAGAACAGAACACTGCAAGCAATACAGGTCTTCAAAAAATAACAATAGGAAATTAACAATGGTTACTGTTACAGTTTGTATATAGATGCCCCCCCCCAAAGCCTCATGTAGTCATGGAAGTGGCTGAATCTAACATTTATGATTGATTCATTGTGTGGCACTGGGATTGGTGGTGTGAGCTCTGCACCCACCCAGGGGTGGAGCCGACATACAATGTAAGGTCAGAATGGGGGCATTTTTCCCTTCTTGGCGCAGTTTGCTCTTGCCGTTTGCACCCATCATGAACGGCTGTCTCTTTTGCTCTGGCTGCTGCCTTGAAGTATTGCCCCAGTGCCAGGCCACCCTGCCTTGGAGCCAACTGAGTATGGACTGAAATCTCCAGAAACTGTGAGCTAAATAAATCTTTCCTTGCTTCACTTTGGGTGTCAGATGTTTGTCTCAGGAATGAAGAAAAGTGACTAAGACAGTTACCCTACTGTCTCTTGCCTTCTTCGAAATGGTTGTTCATACATTTACAGACAATAAACTCAAACAAAACAAAGTAATATAAAACCAGATAAAACAAAAGAGTGAAAGCATTACAGGCCTTCAAGTCAGACAACAAGAAACCAACAATGGCTACCGTAATGTCCCCTGTTTTTCAAAAGAGCTGTTTCTATCTTCTCACATATTGCAATCAAATAGTAGAAAAGAGATTTAAACCAATCAAATCAAAGAATAAAAGCACCATTGGACTTCAGAACCTTTTCCTCATATTTATTGGGAATTTTGTATCTTATTGAGTCTTTCAGTTTCTTACACTAGGGAGACGATGCAGTGTTTACACATGTTTGGTTTATTTCACTTATGAGTATGGTCTCAAGTCGCATCCATTTACCTATAAAAGCCTCAATGTGATCCTTCTTTATAGCTGAATAGTACTCCATTGTATAAAAGTACCACATCTTTTTTATCCATTCCTCAATTGAAGGGCATTTGGGTTGTTTCCAAGATTTGGCTATTACAAATTGTGCTGCTATAAACATGGGTGCACATACATCACTGTGGTATGATGATTTCACTTCTTCTAGGAATATGCCCAGAAGCGGAATAGCTGGGTCAAATGGGACTTCCAATCCTAGCTTTTTGAAAAACCTCCAGACTGATTTCCACAGTGGCTGCACCAGTCTACACTCCCACCAACAGTGGAGAAGAGTTTCTTTTTCTCCACAGCCTCTCCAGAATTTGTTGTTGGTGGCTTTCTTAATCCTGGGCATTCTTTCTGGAGTGAGATGAAATCTCAGAGTTGTTTTAATTTGCATTTCTCTAGTGATCAATGATGTTGAACATTTTTTCATGTTTATGTGCCATTCGTATTTGTTCAGCTGAGAAGTGTGTTTTCATCTCAGATGCCCATTTTTGGATTGGGTCTTTGAATTTCGAGGGCCTGATGTTTTTTAATTCTTTATATGTTCTAGATAGAAGACCTTTGTCTGAAGGGCAGTTGATTAAAATTTTTTCCCAATTGGTGGGTTTTCTTTTCACTCTGTTGGAGATTTCTTTTGACATGCGAAAACTTTTTAACATGACAAGATCCCAGTTGTTGATTCTGGGAAGTGTTTCCCATACAGTGTGACTTTTCTTCATGAATTCTCCACCTATCCCTATGTTTTCAAGATTTCTACCCACTTTGTTTTCCAGCAGATACAGTGTTTCTGTTTTAATATTTAGATCTTTGATCCATTTTGACTTTAGTTTAGTGCAGGGTTATAAGCTCTGGTCTAGTTTTAGTTTTGGGCATATGGAAAGCCAGTTTTTCCAGCACCACTTATTAAAGAGGCTATCTTTCTTCCAGTGAACATGTTTGTCCCCTTTGTCAAAGATAAGGTGGCTGAGTGTGTTTGTACATGGGGTTGTATCATCTAGTCTATTCCATTGATCCTCAGGTCTGTTTTGATTCCAGTACCATGCTGATTTGATTACAGTAGCTTTGTAGTGTAATTTCAAGTCTGGGATTGTGATGCCTCCTGTCCTGCCCTTGCTGCCCAGAAGTGCCTTTGCTATTCCAGGTCTAAAGAGGCTATCTTTCTTCCAGTGAACTTGTTTAGCCCCTTTGCCAAACATAAGATGGCTGACTGTGTTTGTAGTTGTGGCTGTATCTTCTAATCTATTCTGCTGATCTTCAGGTCTGTTTTTATTCCAGTACCATTCAGATTTCACCACAGTAGTTTTGCAGTATAATTTCAAGCCAGGGATTGTGATGCCTCCTGCCTAGCCTTTGTTGCCCAGAATTGTCTTTGCTATTCTAGGTCTTTTCTGGTTCCATATGAATTTTAGGAATGATTTCTCTAGATCTGAGAGGTATGCTAATGGTAGTCTGATTAGAATTGTGTTAAACCTGCCTAACAATTTTGGGAGAATGGCAATTTTCCCTATGTCTTTTCTTCCTATCCATGAATAAGAAACGTCTTTCCATCTTCTGAAATCCTCGATTTCTTTTTTCAGAGTAATGTAATTTTCACTGAATAGATCTTTTACTTCCTTTGCTAGATTGATTCCTCAGTATTGCATTTTTTGGATGCTATTGAGAAGGGTGTGGTTTTTATTTTTCTCTCAGTGAGTTTGTTGTTTGTGTACAGGAATGCTACTAATTTTTGAGTGTTGAGTTTGTATCTGGCTATATTACTTTACTTTTTATTAGATCTAGGCATCATTCAGTAGAGTTTTGGGGTCTTCTATCTAGAATATCATGTCATCTGCAGATAATGATAATTTAACTTCTTCCTTTCCTATCCTTATTCCTTTTGTTTCTCTCTTGTCTAATTGCTCTGGCTAATGTTTCCAGCACTATATTGAATAGGAGCAATGATAGTGGACATCTTTGTCTTGTTCCTGATTTTAGGTTGAAAGCTTTCAGTTTTTGTCCATTTAGTAAGATGTTGGCTGTTGGTTTATCATATATGGCTTTTTATCAGATTGAGGTAAAGTCCATCTATTTAGATTTTCTGTAGGGTTTTTATCATGAATGTGTGTTGGACTTTATCAAAAGCTTTTTTGCATCTATTGAGATGGTGATGTGATTCTTGTCTTTGGCTTTATTGATATCGTGTATTACATTTATTGATTTGTGTATGTCATCCCTGCATTCCTGGGATGACTCCCACTTGGTTGTGGTGTATAATCTTCTTGATGAATTGCTTCATTCTGTTTGCCAGTATTTTATTGAAGATTATTGCATCTATATTCATTAGGGAGATTTGCCTGCAGTTCTCTTTTTTGGTTGGGTCTTTCTCTGGTTTTGGTGATAGGGTAACACTTGCTTCCAGGAATGAGTTAGGGAGAATTGCTTCTCTCTGAATTTCACTGAAGAGTCTTGAGGAGTGTTGGCATTAAATGTTCCCTAAACTTCTTGTAGAATTCAGCAGTGAATCCAACAGGACTGGGGCTTTTCTCTCTTGGTAAGGTTCTAATTACATTTTCAATTTCATTAACTGAAACTGGATGATTTAGCAGGTTTACATCTTCTTGATCCAGCTTTGGTAATTCTAGAAATCTATCCATTTCTTCTGTGTTATTGAATCTAAGTGAGTAAAGGTTTCAAAGTAAGTATTGATGCTTTTCTGTATTTCTGCAGGATCTGTAGTGATTTCACCATTTTCATTCTTTATTGCATGAATTTGAGTTTTTTCTTTTCTTTTTCTTATAAGGTTGACTAGGGACCTATCAATTTCATTTTTTCTTTCAAAGAACTAACTCTCTAATTCATTAATCCTTTGTATTGTTTTCTTATTTTCAATTGCATTACTTTCTGATCTGATGTTTATAAATTCCTCCCTTCTTTGGGCTTTGGACTTGACATGTTCTTCTTTTTCTAGATATTTGAGGTGTAACATCAGGTTGTTCATTTGTGTTCATTCTGTGTTCCTGATGTGAGAATTCATTGCAATACATTTCCCTCCAAGGACTGCTTTGTTGCATCCCACAGGTTTCAGTAAGTTGTATTTGCATTTTTTGCTTGCTTATAGAAATTGTTTAGTTTCTTCTTTCATTTCCTCTGTGACCCACTGGTTATTCAGGAGGGTGTGATATAGACTCCACACGGTTATGGAGTTTTTGCAATTTGTTTTGTCATTAATTTCCAATTGCATCCCACTATAGTCAGATAATATGCATGGGATAATTTTGATTCTTTTGTACTTAAGCATGTTCTATGGAGCAGTATGTAGTCTATTTTAGAGAATGTCCTATGTGCAGCTGAGAAGAATGTGTATTCTGATGTTTGATGGAATACTCTGTACACATCTCCTAAGTCCATTTTTTCACAAGTTTGAGTCATTTCTATTATTTGTTTGCTGATTTTTTGTCTAGTTATTCTGTCTCTGTGACAGTGGAGTGTTAAGGTCCTCCATTATGACTGTATTATTGCTTATTTGATATTTCATGTCTATTAAGATTTGTCTCACATAGCTGGGTGCTCCCATATTTGGTGCATATGTATTTATGATTGTTATCTCTTCCTCTTGAAGTTTTACCCTAACAAGTATGTAGTGATCTTCTTTATCTCTTTAGATCATTGTTGGTTTCAAGTTCACATTGTCTGAATACAGAATTGCTACCCCTGCTTTTTCTGGGTTACTGTCACATAGAGTATTGTTTTCCATCCTTCAATTTTCAGTCTATGAATTTCCTTTTGAGTTAAATGTGTTTCTTGTATGCAGCATATTGTTGGGTTTTGTTTCTTAATCTACTCTGCCAGTCTTTTTCTTTTGATTGGTAAATTATGACCATTTACATTAATGGTTATAACTGACATGTATTGGCTTATCCTTGTCATGCTATCTTTCTGTTGTTGGTTCCCTACTTTTATCCCCGTTTAATTGTTTGTCCTACTTGTTGGTTGCTTGTTTTTTGTATTGTTCTTGGAACTGTGATCATTTCTATCTCTAGATAGAATTCTAGAATATCTTTCAGTATTCTTTGTAGGTTATTTGGGTTTTCATGAAGTTCTTCAATTGTTTTTTGTTGTGGAAGTATCTTATTTCTCCATTAATTGTGAAAGATAGTTTTGCAGGGTACATCAATCTGAGTTGGAAGTTGTTTTCTTTCCATACTTGAAATACTTCACTCCATGTTCTTCTGGACTTGATCATTTGTGGTGAGAAGTCTGCTGTGATTCTGAGAGGCTTTCCTTTATAGGTGATCTGTTTCTTTTCTCTAACAGCTTTTAATATTCTGTTCTTATGCTAAATTTCTGGAATCTTGATTATTATATGTCCAGGTGTAGATTTATTTTGGTTATGGCTAACTGGAGCTCTACATGCTTGCTCATCTGTATGTCAGGTTCTTTTCCCATGTTTGGAAAATTTTCTGATATTATGTCTGTAAATAGTCTTTTTATGACATTTGTGTTGTCTCCTTTTTTGTTGACACCTGTCAGCCTTATACTGTTTCTCTTTACATCATCTTGCAGCTCTTGAATTGTAATGACCTGAATACTTGTTATTTTAAAAAGCTGTTTTCCTTTCATGATCACTAGTTGCAATCTTCGAGGTCTGACAGTCTATCTTCAGTTTCATTCATGTGGTTTTGCCAGCTTTCGATGGAATTTTTGATTTCCTGTGTATCTCCTTGAATCTGTTTAATGTATCCTAGTTGTTTCCTGTATTGTTCATTGAAGGTTTCCATCACTTTCCTATGCTCCTCTATTTTTTTTTAAATCTATGTCTTCTTTGGAAATATTCACCAATTCTTTCATTATACTTATAATTTCTGTTTTTACCTGAGTGATTATTTCTGATCTGATGTCCTTTATAGCTTCCTGGAGTTGTTTCTTTACTTCCCTTGCTATCATTTCAGAGATTTCAAGTGTGTGATTTCCAAATTCATCCATTTTTATGTCCCCTGGACTTGATCTGGATGGGCTAGAAGTCTGACACTGCATTTTGTTCTTTTGTTTTGGCATTTTCCTGTATTCCTCTGAATCAACCAGATACCAAGTCCCAGGTGCTTCCCATTCTGGTGGGCTATCAGGTAGCAGGCCTCACTGTGGGTTGCTGTTTGTTCTGGGTCTTTGGGCACAGATAGCTGGTCCCTGTAATCTTCCCAGATCACTGCAGGTTGCTTGGCAAAGGTTTCCAGTCCCTGCAGGCCTGAGATGGTTCCCAGGTGTGGAATGGTTCATTGGGTGCTGACTCCCAGTCCTAGTAGGCCTCACCAAGGGTTCCCAGATGACTTCAAGTCATTAGGCACAGGCTCCCAGACCCGAGGGTTCCCGGATGACTGCAGGTTGCTGGGTGCAGACTTTTGGTACACTTGGGCCTCGGAGATGGTGTTTAGGTATGGGCAGACCTCTGGCACAGCTTTCCAGTCCCCAGAGCCTCACTGAGGGTTCTCGGATGACTGCTGGTCATTGGGCACAGACTCCTGGTCCCCACGGGCCTCAGTAATTGCAAGGAAATATTTTTGATAGGAGGTACTACAAATTCCCCAAACTATAGTATAGTTAAGAATGTGGTTGACTTGCATTTTTTCCCTCAGATTCCATGCAGGCACACAATGGTGGCTACAAAATCAATCCTTCCTGAATTTAATTTCATTAAAAAACAGATCTATATCAATCAGTGTAATGGTCACAACATTAACTTCTAATAAATAAATATATGTTACAAGTTGTATGACACTAATTTTTTATGATATCAATCCATCTAACCCATAGTATTCAACGCTTAGTGTGGTAAGCACTATTCTAGGCTAAACTAACAGTAACTCTAGGATTTTTTTTTTAACATATTTGGTCAATACAGAGGCAAATGCCAGAAAACTGAAAAAATATAAACCAGGAGTTACTCCATTTTGATGACATGTTCAATATATTGCTGTTTTTGAATGTCCTGGGTGGTGGCACTCTTTCACTCTTTGCTTTACAAGCTTCTAGATGAGGCAGATCCTGTGAGTATGCTTTTAAGAAAGTCTTTTCATCCTAGTTGGCAATTTTTTGCTCCAGTGGATGTCCAACAAATGCTGGTGAATGAGTGACATCCTAACCCAGCTGAGCACAACCATATAAAAATATAAGTTTCCTGGCTTGCAAACAAGTGGGATTTGTTTTATGAACCTTATAAAGCAAGGTCCTGAAACTGTCTCAGTGTACAGGTACTAGTATTGTGTTAATTATTTTATTTCAAACCTGACAGCCTAGACATCAGCAAAGATATTTTTTTCCTTTTCTTAGTGTACTGATGATCAATTCTGTTTGATACCAACTTTAAAAAATTCAGAAAGACATCATATTTTGAAAGCTTTACATGACAGTGTTCCCCTACATAATGAATATATTGATGAATTCTGACAAGAAGAGTTATATTCTTATTGTCTTTGAAGAGTCACTTAAGCAAAACAAGTAGGGCCCCCAAAAGGACTTACTGAATAGCAGTACAGCATAGCCTCATGGCCCAATTATAATGTGGATTTTAGGCATTCTGATTAATAAGCCTGACTCTGTCCTGCATAAACACTATTGATTTGTTTGATACGGCAAAACCTGGCTGTGACTCTGAATGTGGCCCTAGACTGAGGTGACTCCACTTTCCCAAGTAGAATTCCCCCTAGTTTTCATCTTAGTTAACAGCTTCACAGTCCACACACTGTCTAGACTGACAACCAAGAAGGCATCTCCAATTCTTTTTTCCTTTCACTGCCTTCCCCAAATTGAATCCAGCAACATTGTGCTCTATCTTCAAAATACAGACAGACAGAACTCAATTTATAATGGTTCAATGTTGGGGACCGCAAATTATAAATTGACTTGCCCTTGCCCTGTGGGTGGGTTTTGGAATGCAGAAATCCTGCTTCCTCTCTGTCAGTGAGACTCACAGAGCAGGAAAAGTCTACTGAGGACAATACAGGGACACTAGTACCCAGGTGTAAGGATGAATCTTAACTTGTTTCCTTTATGATGTTAAATTTATCCATTCAACCACTACATCTATGCTATTCCAGGAATATGAGCAGACCTCTCCCCTTGCACAGGGTAAATAAAATGGTGGCAAACTGGTGATACTGGGCCTTTGGTTCCCCAAGAGCAACTGGTCACCCCAGATCCCTGGCACAACCTTATTTTGTGTCTTACTCTTTCTTTTCCACCCTTTCCCCTACCAGGAGATTGGTGACTTACTGCAGGCATCCCTGATAACTGACACAGTGAAAACGGTCCCTAATATTTGATTTACAAGTTTTTCTTTACTGTGATAAAAAATACGATGCATTCCATAGAAACCATACTTAGAATTTTAAATTTGAATTTTCCCCAAGGTAGTGTTATGTGGCCCAATCCCCTGCTGTGATGCTGGGCAGCAATAATGACTGCAGCTTCCAGGCAGTGTTGTGTTCACAACAGGGAAACAACTGGTCATCCACTTGCTAACCTAGGATGTTCAGTAAGTTAGGTATATTAAGTGCACTTTTGACTTACGCTCTTTTCAACTTACAGCGAGTTTATGAGGACATAACCCCATCATACCTTCTCCATCATCAGAGTTGAGACCAATTGTCTGAATTACGTCCACAGCCTCTGAACTCACCTCTTTTGTTCCCTCTAGACTTTCCACTATAACCCATCCTCAAGAGAGCAGCCAGGTGATCTTTTACAGATGGAAACCAAGTCATACACTAGCCACATTAAATAGCATTTCTGACGTCACTTACCATATAAGTCACCCCATGGATGATGAGTCCTACATAACTCTTGGGCTTTACTGCTTTCTATTCTCCTCCTTGGTCCTGGGGTCACAACCAGAGCTTACCACTATTTTTCTAACATATGAAAACCACCACTGTCCCAAAATCTGTGCATTCTGTAATCCCTTCAGCTTGTATTTTCACAAGTGTGTCTTTTTTATACCATTCCGATCACTTCAGATGGACCATCCCAGATTATCCCCAGAGGGTTCCACTCACCCTACTCACTCCTCATGCCCTTACCCTAGCTTTATTGTTTCCATAGCACTTACATGACATTTGTATTATGTGTGCACTTATGTCATCCCTACTGGGTAGAAGATCACATTGGTATACTTCCTGTACCTTCAGATCCTACAATAGTGCTTGGAATATACTAGGCATGCAGAAATTTATATCATGAAAGGAATTATGGATAGGGTTTATCTTACACAAAATGACTGGGATCAGAAGTGTTTCAAATTCTGAATTTTTTTTTCAGAGTTTAGAATATTTGCATATATATCTTGAGGATGGGACCTGATTCTAAACATAATATTCATCAATATTTCATTTGTGTCTTATATACATAGCCTGAATGTAATTTTATATAATTTATTTTAGTTTGCCTGTGTGCAACTTCTCCCATGAGGTTAGGTGTGAAAATTTCCTATTATGGTATCATGGTGGCACCAAAAATGTTTCAGATTTTGATGCATATTAGATTTTCACCTTAGGGTGCTCAACTTGTATTATAAACTACCATACAATTTGTGATGAAAATTTAAAAATGAAATATTAGGAATGAAGATTGTGACTTTCACAGTGATTGATACAGATACATATGTTAAATAAAATTAAATCCAGGAAGGATTTACTGTATCATGTAGCCAGCATGTGCCCACCATGGCACTGTCTTTAAGGATAAAATTATATGGGAAGACATCTTGAGTATTGTCTTCAGTGTTATTCTAGAAGTCTTTTCTCTGGGTGGCTCTTGGGATGTGAAGACTAGTTGGCTACTGGTGAAGGAAGGAAAGAACCCAACATCTTCTTATGGTTTTGAGCAAGAAGCTTCCATAATAAGAAGAATGGCTAGCCCAACCAGTATTAATCAGGATGTTAGGGAGCAGATGAGTGTCCATTTTTGGAGAGGATGCTGAAGTGATAGTTTCAGAGGTAAATGATCCACTTGGTAGCCAAAAAAAGGAGATTTGCTAAAATTTACTCCAGGAATTATTCTTAGAAAAGGGAAGACAAATGGTATATGGTTTTGGAATCAATGTGTTATCTTCCAGATTGGAGTTTGGCAGGCATTGTTTTGGGTAACTCTAAGAATCAGCAGAAATGGGAACATGGCAAAATAATAAGAAAGGTATTTGGAAGCTTTTGTTCACTCCAAGCTTATTGTCTTAGTTATTTTCCTTGTTGCTGGGACTCAATACCTGATACATGCAATTTAAATCAAGAGAGGCTTGTTTTGGCTCACATTTTAGAAGCTTCAGTTCTTTCATGGTTGGCCAGCTCCAAGGCAAAATGTTATGGCAAAAGGGATAGTGGAGGAGAGCTGCTCACAGAATGGTGAATAGGAAGCAGTTAGCAAAGGGAAGAGCCAAGAAAGTAGAGAAACCCTTCCAGGCCATAGCCCTAGTGACCCACCTCTTCTGACCAGATTCCACCTCCTAAGAGCAAGTCAGCTATAATTCCCCAAATCCAATTACTTTCCAAAGCCCCAACTTTGAGTACATGAGTGTTTAGGGGGAACATCTAGATATAAACCATAGCATTCTGCCCCTGGTCTACAAAACACTCATATGCATCTCTTTATGTAAAGTATATTTAGTCCATCTTTAAGAGTCACCAAAATCCTAACAGTTCCAGGACTGCTGAAAAGTCCAAAGAATCAAGGTAAACTCCTAGCTGTGACCGCCTATAAAAATCAAAAAGATAAATGCTACTGACATACAGTGGCACAAGATAAACATTCCCATTCGAAAAGAGAGAAATGTGGAGAAAGAAAGTAATCGAACCAAAACCAGACCAAAATCCAGCAGAACAAACATTAAATCCTGTAGTTCCATGCCTAGCACCTAGGGCAATTTGTAGTGACAAGATGTGAACTCTGAAGGGTTTAGGTGCCCCATCTTTACAGCAATGTCAGTGTCTTTTCCTACTCCTACCTATCTTCAGATGTTTTTTTCTAGCTTTTCCAACTTTCTTGGTTGTCCATTGCACTTTTGGTTTCACTCTAATATTAACCTCTCAGGGGCATACTGCCTTGTCTTCCAGTCCTTTTTAAATGCAGGGGGAAGCTTTCCTGACACCACAACTCTTACATTTTGCATACCTGTGAAACCAGCACTATGTGAATGATTTCAAGGTCTGCTGCCAACTTGAGCAGTAGCCAGACCCTTTTACATCATGGCTGCAGTGACCTCTGAGTTCCTGGATGACTAAGCACTATGAACTAAAATTCCATTTCCTAGGAGGCCCTTCTGGAGCACAATGTCCTGGAGCTCTCTTCTCAAAGAAAAGTCTTTCACTTTTGAAACCTTGAGCCTGCGAAGAGTGGGATTTTACAAATTCCTGACATGCTGTCTTAGTTACTTTTTTCTTGTTACTGGGACAAAACACCTGACACCCAAAGTGAAGCAAGGAAAGGTTTATTTAGCTTACAGTTTTTGGATATTTCAGTCCATAATCAGCTGACTCCAAGGCAGGGTGGCATGGCACTGGGGCAACACTTCAAGGCAGCAGCCAGAACAAAAGAAAAAACAAACCTCTTCTCTACCCTCAAATTGTACACAGGCCACCCCCCCAAAAACCTTCGGGGTGGGTAGAACACTCACAAAATGTCCTTGCCCTCCTTTGCACAGGGTGAGGATATTTACAAAGTAAGAACCCTGACTCCCTGCTGAGTCTCTCAGTTAAACTTCTAAACTGCACAAGTTGACACAATGTGTCAACCACAACACATGCCCTCAAGCTATTTTTCTTATTATCTTGCTGCAAAGTACTTCGCTTCTTTTTAATGCTTATCTTTTCAGTGACCAAACTCTCTTCTGTTCCAGATTTATAGAGGTCAAGCAAACTTGTAAGCCGTTAACCTGTTATTCATTAAAAGCAGTCTGGGATGTAGAGATTGAATTTGCAGATGACCAATGGGCAAATAAAAGCAGGATGAAGCTTGGCATCTATGCTTTCATTTTTTAGGCATCCTTTATTACCTTAAAACTTTGGGTCAGATCCCTCCCTGCTTATTCATGTAGACATGTAATCATATAAGGAGTACCTCTATTATAAGGTTCATTAGCCTTAAATTAGCCTAGCATATTTCACCCCTCTTTGTTATGGTTTGTATCTAAATGACCCTCTCCCCAGAAAAAAAACCTCATGCCATCATAGGCAAGACTTACTTTTTTTGAAGAGCAGAGCACATTTATTGAGAGAAAGAAAACTTCTGTCCAAGAGAGACAGATGGGGTCCCAAGTGGGTTGCCAAATACTGTCTTTTTTAGGGACTTTTATAAAATAAAACCACAAAATGAGGCGGGTCCAAGGTGGGGAAAACATGGGAACTTGTAAAGTGGGCATGAGGTGGGACAGAACTATGATCAACCAATGAGATTAATTGCTCAGGTAAAATTGGTTAAATCGAGGACAAATGGGGAAGTGAGTCACATAGTAAGGGGGCAGGAATACAGAACAGTGACTCTTCCCCTAGGGGTTGGGATGGTGACACCTGGCTTCCTCAGGGTGATAGAGACCTATTTAGAATATCAATCCCTGATGTGGCTGTGTTTGTTTGAGCTTTTGTCTTAAGGTCTGGCCCACAGTGGGAGGTGTCTGTCTCCTCTAGGGTTGCTAGATGTCTGGTCTTCTGCACTGGCTCCTTCCAGGGCCCAGCCCTGTCTTTCTGCCTATATTTCTATCTAACTCAGTTGCCTGCAGAAATTGACAGAATTTATTTTCTGTGTCTAGAAACCAGAACATCCAAACAACTGTGTAAGAGAAGCAAAGAGATATTATATGAGATATTTTCTTATATTAGAAGCCCAACATAGAAATCATTTAGGTAAATAATAGGAAATGAAGAGATAGACCTTTTGCCAATGAGCAGATGTATAAAGAATTGAGGTGTGTTATGTCCGTGCACTGACTCCCTACAACAACTGCAGCCATCATGCTCTACACACGCATACTAATACAATAAACAGAGAGAACCAAACAGTAGAGCTGAAAGGAACCCAGGAGATTGTGTGTGAGTCGAGCAAGGTAGGTTTTGTTGTGTGTGCTGACATCCATCAAGTCTTGTGTTCAGAAGGAGTGGGCCCAGTTCCACACTAAGTAACAAGATGGTGTCACTGACTACATCTGCCATGGATTTAGCATCAAAAAGGCCAGGATTCTCTTATCTTGCTTTAATCCAGCTTCTGAATATTAGAGGATGGTGTACTTCATAATTTCCCAACACTGTTTCTGTCCCTGGGTCCACCCTTTCACCGCAGCCAGTGATTTTGCAGTTTCCCTTCTGCGATGGGAGTTGATGGCTGTAAATATCTGTCACTTGAATGCATCTCTCAGATCTGTTTCTCTTCCTTCGAGACAAGCTGAGTGTTCAGCAGCTTTTCAATCTGCCCTGAGGGCCAGGCCAGGTTCCTCTGTAGGAGAAACTCAGAGAGCCAGGTAGTAAGGCTTTTCTTAGACTCAGCCATTGACCCAGGCTGTCTGAGATCCCTCTGGGGCTCCCCTACACTAGGCGCCCTGTGCAGATGCCACAGGTGGGACTTTTTAGAGGTGGCTGAATATAGGGAGTATGATGCTGAAATTAAAGGTGACATGCTGGGATTAAGAGTGCCCCATTCTGGATGTGGGAGGCACCACCCAAAGCTGAGTAGCCTGAATGAAATATAAAGGAAGGCTTGCTAGCTTGCTTTTGCTACTGCTTTGCTGCTACTTCTGCTGTTTTGCTACTTGTAGACTGCTTCCTCCTGCCTGCTCTATGACGCCCCTTTGCCATATCACCCTGCCTTAGAGCCAGACAACTATGGACTGAAACCTCCACAAGCTGTGAGCCAAATAAATCCTTCCTCCTTTAACTTTGGGTGCTGGTTATTTTGTCTCAACAATAAGAAAAGTAACTAAGACACCTTTCAAGACTGTAAAGCCAAAATAAGAGTAACTAAAGCAGTTTTTGGGTTTTTTTTTGGGGGGGGGGTTTACAGAGACATCCAGTTACCAATGTTTACAATGTCCAGTTCCACACTCCTGTGGAACGAGGCCTAGAACTTTCTACACATTATACTAATCCTGAAATCATCTTGGATTCCAGAAAAAGCAGAACCTCAAGATCACCCCAGAATCAGATCATCTCCCAATAACTCCATGACAGGAACCAAGGCTACCCCTACCAAGGAATAATCATCATCTCCTGGTAACTGAATTGCCCTACAACCCATAAAGATTCTCCTGGATATACAAAACCAGGACTAAAATAGTGATCAGCCCATCATAGCACCCTATAAAACTAGTCTCTTTCCATTTGTGGAGGGGTCAGTATGATCCTTTTCTTTAGATCTGTGCCTCCTTTAGTTCCTCAGACTGAAGCCCTTTCCCTATTTTGTCTCACTTTACTCTATTAGGAGGAAGACTTGATCTTTTAGAACTGTTCCCTCATTCATTTTGTTTCATTTTTCCAATTGAAGGATTTTTTGATGTAAATTTGAGTTAAATGCCTCAGTTTGTGTAAATGTGTGCTAAATGCCACAATAACTGAATGAGGAACCATGCTAACCAGTGACACTTCTGTCTCTATGATTTACTTATTTCAGGAACCTATAATAGCATTTTATCAATTTTATTAGCTGCCTGGCTAGGACCATTTCAAACACTGCTGTATCAAAACTTATAAATATATGCCTAAATCATGAGCCTTGCTATATGTAAAGGAATATTCAATATACCCAATTCTAAAAACACTTACTCCTTAATTTACCTAGGACAAGAGTCACCCAGAGAAGGTCTGGGAAGAGTTGTCATCTCAGTTGTAGGTTCCCGTGGTGTTGAGAATTTAGTGTTGTTTGTATCAATATTTTATATACATCTCAAAACCACATACTACAATGAAGGTAGACCCTGAAGATAGTGTACTGGTGAAATTAGCAGCCACAAAAGACAAACACTGTGTGACACCACTCATATGAGGAACCAAGAATGGCCAAACTGATAGGGACAGAGGATAGGAGTGAGGTGACAAGCACTGAGGGTAGGGAGGAATGAGTGGTTCTTATTTAATAGGTACATAGTTTCAGTTTCACAAGCTAAGAAGATTTTGGAGATGCATGAAGTGACAACTGTAAAAATAAATTTACTTAATGTTACTGAATTAATGATTCCTACTTAAATATGAATCAATATGATTAAGATGACAAAATTTTACATGTATTTTATTAATGTACTGGAGTCAATATTTCACTACAATAAAAAAAATTTTTGAAAAGGAAAACGTTTTACAAAGCAAAATCAGGCCCTGGATGGGGTGCCTGTGAGAAGAGTGTAAGTCACCCTCTGAGCCTCCTCCATTGCCCAAGGGATGGTGGTGCTTGCAAGTAGAATGTAAGGACACACACCTTTGGGTGGGAGGACCTCCTGGAACCTCAAAATCCAGGACATAAGCTGGGCCCTGGGCTCACAGGCGCACACATGCTTTTGGAGGTCGGAGTAATTAGTGAGACCACAATGTGGAAGTGTCTAAATCAGCAGCAAGGAGCCAGCAGTTGAACTCTGGAGAACTCCACCAACAGAAGACCAGTCCCATTCCCCAATCCAGAGGCCAAGATCAGCTTCATACCCAGCACATTTCTGGGATCTCACATGGACACTATGGCAAAGCTGTAAACACCAGAAGTATTTTACTACTTTTATTCTCCTTTGTCTGATTGGCTAGCCCTTTCCTGTTTGGTTGGATGTCATTTTGTTTTGTTTTGTATTCTGTGGTTATTTTTGTATTTGGGTTTTCTTTTTCCTCTTTCCTCTCTCTGGTATCATTTTTCTTTCTTTTCTTTTTCATTTTCTTTCTCTCTTTTCCTTTTCTTCACTGTTTAGCTTTCATGCCTTTCTTCGTCATTTTCTTCTATTGATCTTCTCTCTTTCCTCAACTACTTCTTGAATTTAAAACTTCAAGTGAATAATCATTGTCTCTGCCCTTTCTGATTTCTCCTTCACATTCTATTTCATTATTTCCCTCCTGTATCCTCCAGTTTCCTCAAACTTGGGTGACCATCCATTGACTTCCAGCATTACCTCTACTATATCTGACCTCATTCATCAGTTTAGCCTGTCCCCTAACCATCTTAACCTCCCCACCCCCCGCAGAAGTGTAAAATCACTCCCCTAAGGGGAAAATTACCGCATACAAGTGCACAGTATATATATTTTGTTATAAAACTTTAGAGTTTGCTTTTGGGCATGGACATAGCAGGTTAATGGTTACCAAAGTTAGCAGTCAGGCTGTACTTGAAACTATTGTTATTACTAACTGTACTACTTTAGCAAGGATGTCATACATGTTATGAACAGTTTTTCTCACTTACATGATAACACTGTGATTATATGGGGTAATAATCAGCACTATAGCCCAGAACCAAAGAATTGGGTGCTGAGCCAAATAGGAATTTTATGTCTTTTACAAATTGGGAAGGTAGATTCTTGGGATAGCTATAAAGAACCACCTACATCCAGAGGACATCCCTGAAGAACAGACTTCTCCTGGGGAAGCCTCAGTACTAGTGATAAAGTTATACATCATAAGAAATTGTTAAGTACTGACATAGAAAACAAAATAAAATAAAAAAGAGAAAACAGAAAATGACAACATGCAGAAGCAAAATGTAAGCCTAGATACCCAGTCCACTGAGAAGAAGCCCAGAAGTCAATGACATAGATGAAATTGGAAGTCAAACACTGGAATTTTCTGAAATGACAGCAACAGAAGTGAAAAAAAAAACAAGTGGAAAAGGCTATAGAGAAAATAATCTGTCAGGTAGAAAACAGAAATGATGCTTAAAATCAAACATATTAGAGAAGACACCGAGAAAAGAACAGATGAGCTTAGAAAAATGATGGGAACAAAAAATGCCCAACATAGGAAAGAAATGGAATCCATGAAAGAGATCCAAACAAATTAAAGAGATTAAAACCTCCACTGAAAGTACATGCAACAGACTGAGCAAAGGAGAGAACAGAATTTCAGATCTTGAAGACAGAATTGCACCTAGTGATTATGAAAAGAAACATATCTTAAAAATAGAAAGAAACCATTAAAAATCAATCCAACAGTTACAAGATGGAGCAAAGAAGAATAACAGAAGATTGACTGGGGTCACTGAGAATGTTGGAGACAATGCACATGCCATAAAAAAAAAAACACAACACAGAAAAATTGGTAGAAAACTTCCCAAGCGTGGATAAAAAATGTGAAACACAAATAAATGAAGGTTAGAACTCCAAACAGCTATGACCAAATAAAACTACACCAAGATGTATAATAAACAAGATTTCAGAAATTCAACACAAGAACAGAATATTAACAGCTGTTAGAGAAAAGAAACAATCACCTATAAAGGAAAGCCCATCAGAATCATGGCAGACTTCTCAACACACACCATCAAGTCAAGAAGAGCATGGAGTGAAATATTTCAAGTACTGAAAGAAAACAATTTCCAACTCAGATTGATGTGCCTTGAAAAACTATCTTTCAAAATTAATGGAGAAACAAGATACTTCCACAACAAAGAACAACTGAAGGAATTCATGAACACCAAACCAACCCTACTAAGAGTACTAAAGATAGTCTAGACAGAGATTTAAAATGATCTCAACTCCAAGAACAACAACAGAAAGAAACCACCAGGCAGGTAAGCAAGTAAACAGAGGGAAAAATCAGGGAACTAACGGCAGGAAAATACCATGTCAAAGATAAGCCAATACATATAAGTTATAACCATCAATATAAATGACTTCAACTCACCAATCAAAGAAACACACTGGAAGAGTGGATCAAGAAACAAGAATCAACAATATGCTGCATACAAGAAACACATTTTACTCAAAAAGAAATTCATAGACTGAAAGTCAAAGGATGGAAAACAGTCTTCCATGCAACAGGAACCCAGAAAAAAGCAGGGGTAGCTATTCTGTTTGCAGACGATGTGAACTTCAAACCAACAATGATCAAAAGAGATAAAGACAATCATTACATACTTGTTAGGGGAAAACCTCAAGAGGAAGAGGTAACAATCATAAATACATATGCACCAAATAAGGGAGCACCCAGCTATATAAGACAAATGTTAATAGACATGAAAAATCAAATAAGCAACACAATTGAAACAGGGGACCTTAATATCACGTTGTCACAAAGAGATAGATCAACTACACAAAAAATCAGAAAAAAAAAAATTCAGAACTGAACCAAACCTGTAAGCAAATGGACTTAGTGGATGTTTTCAGAGTGTTCCACTCAACATTATCAGAATACACATTCTTCTCAGCTGCACATGGGACATTCTCTAAAACAGGCCATGTATGAATGCACAGAACATGCTTAAGCAAATGTAAAGGAATTGAAATTATCCCATGCTTATTATCTGACTATAGAGCAAAGAAAGTGGAAATTAAGGGCAAAAGAAACCACAAAAAGTTCATTAACACATGGAAATTAAATAACACCCTTCTAAACGACCATTGGGTCACAGATGAAATAAAGGAAGAAATTAAACAATATCTACAACTAAATTGAGACTGCAGCTACACCATACCAGAACTTAAATTTACAGTGGTGATTTCTCATGTCAGGAATAGAGAATGAGCACAAATAAATAACCTAATATTACACCTTTAGCTTCTAGAAAAAGAAGAAGTCAAGACCAAACCAACAATGATTCCAGTGTTTGACTTCCAAACCAACAAAGAAATTATAAAGATCAGAGCAGAAATTAATGCACTAGAGAACAAGTCAACAATACAAAGAATTAATGAATCAAAGAGTTGGTTCTCTGAAAGAATAAAATTGATAAATCCTTAACCAATCTTATCAAATAAAGGAAAGAAAAGACTCAAATTCATGCACTGAGGAATAAAAAGGGTGAAATCACTATAGATCCTGTGAAAATTCACAAGATCATCAATACTTACTTTGAAAAATTTTACTCACATAGGCTTGAAAACACAGAAGAAATGGACAGATTCCTAGATACATGTAAATTACCAAAGCCAAATCAAGATGACATAAAAATTCTGAGTAACCCAACATCAGTTAATGAGATTGAAAATGTAATTAAAATCTTACCAATAAAAACAAGCCCCAGTCCTGATGGATTCACTGCTGAATTCTGTAAGAAATTTAGAGGAGATTTAATGGCAAACTCTTTAATGAAATTGAAAGGGAAGGAAAACTCCCTAACTCATTCCTGGAGGCAAGTACAACCATGATACATAAACCAGAGAAAGATCCAACTAAAAATGACAACTACATGTCAGTCTCCCTAATGAACATAGATGTAAAAATCTTCAATAAAATACTAGCAAACAGAATGCATCAAATCATCAAGAAGATTATATACCATGATCAAGTGGGATTCATTCCAAGAATGCAGGGATGCTTCAACATATGCAAATGAATAAATCTAACACATCATATCAATAGAGTCAAAGATAAAAATCATATGACCAACTCAATAGATGCACAAAAAGCTTTTCATTAAGTTCAGCACTCATTCATGATAAAAACCCTGCAGAAAATCAGAATAGATGATCTTTACCTCAATCTGATAGAAGCCATTTATGACAAACCAACAGCCAATTTCATACTAAATGTACAAAACTGAAAGCTTTCAATCTAAAATCAGGAACAAGACAAGGATGTCCACTATCACCACTCCTATTCAATATACTTCTGGAAACATTAGCTAGAGCAATTAAGACAAGAGAGGAATAAAAAGAATAAGGATAGTAAAGGAAGAAACTAAACTATCATTATTTACAGATGACATGATATTCTACACAGAAAACCCCAAAAACTCCACCAAAAGACTACTAGAGTTAATATCCAAATTCAGTAGTTTAGCTGGATACAAAGTTAGTACACAAAAGTCAGTAGCATTGCTGTCCACAAACAAGAAACTCACTGCAAGAAAAATTAGGGAAAACATACCCTTCATAATAGCATCTAAAAAAGTGAAATACTAAGGAATCAATCTAACAAAGGAAGTAAAGGATCTATATATTGAAAATTATAGTACTCTAAAAAAGGAGATTGAAGTGGTTATCAGAAAACGTACAGATATTCTTTGTTCATGGATGGGAAGAACTAACATAGTGAAAATGGCCATACTCCCAAAACTTACATAGATTTAATGCAATTGCAATCAAAATACGATTTTCATATTTCACAGAACTAGAGAAAACTTTCCTAAAATTCATCTGGAAGCAAAAGACACCTGGAATAGCAATGGCAATCTTGGGCAACAAAGGCAAAGCAGTAAGCATCTCAATCCCTGACTTGAAATTATAATACAAAACTATTATGATAAAATCATCACGATACTGGCAAAAAAAAAGCCAGACCTGAGGACTAATGGAACAGATTAGAAGATGCAGACACAACTACAAACACACTCATCCACCTTATCTTTGACAAAGGGGCCAAACACGTTCACTGGAGGAAAGATAGCCTCTTTAATAACAGGTGCTGGAAAAAGTGGTTCTCTACATGCCAAAGACTAAAACTAGACCCATGTCTCTTACCATGGAGTAAACTAAACTCAAAGTGGTCAAAGATCTAAATATTAAAATAGAAACACTAAGTCTACTGGAAGAGAAAGTAGGAAGCAATCTTGAAGGCAAAGACTTCAGGAACAAAACTGAAACAGCATGGGAAACTCTTCAAAGAATCAGTAACTGGGATCTCATCTTATTAAAAAGTTTTTGAACAGCAAAAGAAATCAGCAACAGAGTGAAAAGACAACCCACAGAGTGGGAAAAAATTATAGCCAACTGTCCCTCAGACAAAGGACTTATACCTAGAACATACAAAGAATTAAAAAAATCAGACCCCCAAATTCAAAGACCCTATCCAAAAATGGGCAGCTGAGATGAACACATACTTCTCAGATGAAGAAATACAAATAGCAAATAAATATATGAAAAAAATGTTTAACAATGTTGATCGTTTGAGAGATGTAAATTAAAACAAAACTGAGATTCCATCCCACCTCAGTATCATCTAGAAATCAACCAGTAACAATAGCTTGGGGGGCTGCAGGGAAAAAGGAACCCTTCTCCATTGTTGGTGGGAGCGTAGACTGATGTAACCACTATGGGAATCAGTGTGGAGATTCCTCAGAAAACTAGGATTAAAGGTTCTATTTAATACGGCTAATTCCCCTTCTGATATTTTCCCAAAAGAACTAAAAACATTATACCACAGTGATATATGTTCACCCATGTTTATAGAAGCACAATTTTTAATAGCTAAATCTTGGAAACAATCAAATTCCCATCAACCAAGGAATGGATAAAAATGATGTGATATTTTTATACAATGAAGTACTACTCAGCTATAAAAAAAGATAAACTTGAGACACTTACAAGGAAATGGATGCAACTTTAGACTGTACACATAAATGAAATAAATCAGACCCACATGTGTAAACATCATATTGTGTAAGAAGTGTAAGAAGCTGAAAGAGTAAATAAGATCTAAAATATACAATAGATATTGTAAAGTGGGAAGAAACTATTCAAAAGAAAGTGAAACTGGGTTGGGGAAAGAAGAAAAGAAGAAAG
>RJWT010012595.1:0-22344 GCA_004365215.1 Cuniculus paca
AAAAAAAAACTCAAGTCCCAAATCTCCTCCAAGATGTAAGGCAAGCTCTTAGCTCCAAGCCCCTGTACAAATAAAAACAAAGTTAAACACTTCCAACATGCAAAGGCACAAGACAAACATTTTTATTCCAAAAGTTACAAACAGGAGGGTACAAAGGATTGGGACAAAAGCAAGTCCAAAATCCAGCAGGGCAAATGTTAAGTCCTGTAGTTCCATGTGCACCATTTGAGGAAATCTGTGGCAAACTGTGAGCTCCAAAGGGCTTGTGTGGTTCCACCCCTAAGGCACTTCTAGCAGTCACCAATCCCCTGGCATCTCTCGTGCTGGCTCTGCTCCCCCATTACAGGTTTCCTTAGATGATCCACGTCCCTGGCTTTTCCAAACTTCTGCAGTCTCCATTGCACCTTTGGCTTCATGTTCACAGCTTCACACACTGCCCTCTCAGGGGCACACTGCCTGGTCTCCCAGGCCCTCTGAAATCTGGGTGGAAGCCTTCTTAACCTCTGAGCTTGTGCATTCTGTGTGCACCTAAAACCAGCACCACATGGATGATGCTGAGGTCTGCTGCTAGTTGGAGCAGTAGCCAGGCTTTTCTCTCTCTTGGCTTTAGGGGTCAAGTGCCTGGATCACTGGGCACTCTGAACCTGGTTCTGAGGAACAGATTCTCTATGCTGCCTCCATTCTGGAACCTCATGGGGCCTCTGCCACCATTCTGGAACATGGCGCTCTAAGGCTTTCTCCTCAAAGCAAAGTCTTTCACTTTTGCAGTTTGGGAGCTGCAAAGGTACGAAACTTGCTGCTTTTTGCAATACCTGCAGGCATCTTTTCTATTTTTCTGTTCCTTCTCAGCAATTGAGGTCTCAGCTCTATTTTTACAGTTCACAGTTTTACTGGAGCTTCCTTTCTGGTCAAACTCACAACCTTTTAAATCACCCTGCTGGGCTCTGTGCTCTTGATTTGCAATATAAATCTGGCTAAAAGCCCCCAACAATAGCCATTCTATGGCCTCAACATTTGACTGCCTTGAAATTTTTTCTGCCGGATTAATCCGTTCACCATCCTTAACCGTAGTCTCAGGCAAAGTCTCTGGACATAAGCAAAATGCAGACAAACTTTCTGCCAAGCCATAACATACATCAACTGGAGTCCAACACCCAATGCTGTCCTTCTTCCCAGCAGAAACTTCCTGACCCTGGTCTTTACCAGCAGGCTTTCTGTCAGCCTTCTGGTCTCCTGAGCTCCAACCAGAATCTCCCCTACAGAACAGCCTAAACTGGTCCAGGGCTATTCTTTCAGGCAACAGTGCTGAACCTTTCCAAACTCTTCCCACAAGCCATTTCCAAAAGCTCTTGAACTTCATGGTCAGGTACAGTCACAGCAATAGCCCCACTCCTGGTACCAAATTCTGTCCTGGTTACTTTTCTCTCGTTGCTGGGACAAAACACCTGACACCCAAGGTGAAGCAAGGAAAGGTTTATTTAGCTTACAGTTTTTGGAGATTTCAGTCCATAAACAGCTGGCTCCAAGGCAGGGTGGCATGGCACTGGGGCACCACTTCAAGGCAGCAGCCAGAGCAAAAGAGACAAGTGCAAGCCTCTTCTCTACCCTTGAATTGTATACAGGCCATTCCCCCCAAACCTTCAGGGTGGGTGTAACACTCACAAAATGTCCTTGCCCTCCTTTGCACAGGATGAGGATATTTACAAAGTAAGAACACTGGCTCCCTGCTGAGTCTCTCAGTTAAACTTCTAAACGGCTCAAGTTGACACAATGTATAAACCATAACATCTACTTTTAAAACATGACCACTTTAGAGTTTCTGCTATATACACTGAATTTATAATCTCTCTTCAAATAAAATTATAGTGCTACGTATATTCTTGGTTTTTAGTCTTATTACAAGTAGTGTTTCTTTGACAGCCTGGCAATTTTTGACTGGATGCTAGACATTGTAAATCTTGCTTTGTTGGGTGCTGGATATTTTCACATACTTTGGATTTCCATGATTTGACTGGGATGCAGTTAAATGACTTGTACCCTTTAATCTTTTCTGGGTATTGTTTTTAAGCTGCTTTAATCCAGGGCTAATTTTCCACTATTGCATGGAAAATTAACAACAATAACAAAATACTTCTGTTTATTCATCAATTATGAGGTTTTTTTCATTCATAAGTTTTTCATTTGGGGCACCAAGACGATTGCTGGCCCTGTGAGCACTGCAGAGTCACTCTACCTTCAGGATTCTTTTTCCTGACCTCAGGTAATTATTCACATACATGATTTGGTTAGTTTTAACTGAAGACTTGAGAGTCACTCTGCAGAATTCCGAAGGCCCCTCTATGAACAATATTCTTCTCCCCAGTCCTGTGCAAAGTCTGGCTGCCATACTGTCCCCAAACCCCTACTTCTGAGTCTTCCACTAACAGAGATTACTGGGCTCTGCCTGGGTCCCCACTGCTTATTGTACCACACATTCCCTCCAGACACAAGCAGGATCAGTCACAGGAGGCACACTTCATTTGTCGCCTTTCAGAGATCACAGCTTTTTGTTGCCCAGTGTGCAAGGCCTTGAGAACTGCTGTTTCTGCTATTTTGTATGACTTTAACAGCTGTTGGAACTGCACTGGAATACTTAAAAACAATCAGAATCCTGGAATCTGTGTTGGTTAATTTGGAATAGACCTGCCTATTACTCAATGGCTGACATTATTTCTTTTAGCTGGAATGGCACCATTTTTCAGTGAATATTTTGCAGTCAGTTCTCCTAAGAACCTTGGTGGAAATATATTTATTTGAAGTAAATGGGTTTTGCTAGAATTAAGTGAAAAGTGTCTGGAAGAATCCACAAAAACCTCGTGAGAATCTGGATTAAGTTGGTGTGACTATAATCTTGGTCAGCAACTTGTGATTTTTTTTCTCTTTTATAGCATGACTTTGTAACTGCTTTCCTTCAGGCTTCAGTTTAATGGCCAGTGTGGTGGAGACAGAGGGCTGTGAGGGATCAGCTCCTGGTCCTCACCAGCTGTGCCACAGGAGCTGGATCAGTTGGTCTGCGGCTCTGAGCTACGGTTTCAGTACTGCAGCAGGGCCTTCCACCACTTGGGTGTGGAGAGACTATTGGGAAAATGTCTAACAAACACACTCGAGTCTGCACTTGAAGCCACTTGTAATCTACATGGCAGGAATTAGGAGTCGTAGTAAATGCAGTCTGTATTTGCTAGATAATTCCTTCTAGAAATCCTGAGATAAGATGCTTCTTGGTGAGGACATTTGGAGTACTATTGAACCCTCCAAAGGGATTCCGATGATTATTCTCCTCAGTTTCATCTTTCTCCCTGCTACTTCTCTACCCTTTCACTGAAAGTTGTCTGATTGTATGATGGGAAGGCGCCTCCTTCACTCTTCTTTCATAATATATTTATGAAGGGCAGTGACAACCCAGGCAAAGTGTAAGGATACTGTAATCAACACATCTTTATTGAGTACCTGGTTTTGTGCCAGGTATTGAAGAAAAACAAAGACATTTAAGATCTGGTTACAAGTCTGAAGGAATTCACTCTTGCTATCGGAGTGACCCTTACAATTGTGAGATAATGGGCCTGAGACCATTTGCCCACAAAACCAAAGACAATAACCAACAGCTTTTTACCTGTGGGTGTTACAGGAGTCAGAAGAAGAGCAGGAGAGACCAGGGTGAAAGGTGCTGGGGAACGTGACTGATTGCCCTTCTCACAGAAATCAGTCCCTTCATACCCAAAGAGCTCAGAGGAAGAGGACAAAGCTACAGCACGGAGAGTGGACAGTGTGGAGAAGACAGAGCCAGGGCCTAGCAGTCATCAGAATGGAGCTCTGAGAGTAGCCAGAGCCGCTGTGTCTGGTGCCCATGAAGAGCTCAAAGGGCATCACTTTGTAGAATCAGATGGGGACAGTGAATCCCTCATGCTCCTGTATCACACTTCAGAGTTAGCTCTCAGTATTTCACCCCCCACCTCACCTTTCGGTTATCACAGTAGCCCTGTGCTAGAAGCGGGACACACAGCTATTGCCATTGGACAGAAATGGAAACTGAGGCGCACAGGGGTCAATGGTTTTGCATGGTGATATGAAGAGAGAAGAGACCCATGAGCGAACCCACAGGTGCTCTGCATGCATGACTGGAAGGGAAGAGCAACCGAAACCTGTCTGCTGATGTCCCCAGACCAGGGGTGTAAGGAGGCCAACCTGGATCCCACGAGGTGAGGTGACCCTAATCAGGAGCTAAACAATAGCCACCCCCTCGGCAGGGTAACGGTATTAGCAGAAACCATCTTTCTGTACATTGTCCCATAAAGGGGAACAGAGTAGGAGCCAAGTTCTCCGCAACTCCTTCCAGTCAAAGGGAGAAAGAAGATCCTGCTCTCTTGGGGCGGGGGGAGGGAGGAAAAGGAGGGGTGCATGGGAAGTCTGCTTTTTAAGCCCATTAAAGAGGAAGAGCCAGGAGCCAAGCATCCAATTAACCTGACATCTCTTGCAGCCCAAATATCTGAGGATATAAGAAGGGAATTTAATATGTGGAGGCTTGGGAGAAAAGTGACTAATAGTGGAAAACAGCCCCAGTTTACTTAAAAAATAGGTCAGACAGAGAAAATCCAAGAGACACTTTCCCAGCAGTTCCTGGAGTAGGAGACAGAGGGAGTGCTATGTGGGAGCAGTGCCATTTTGATTTGAGATAGGCTCTGCTGTGGCACCACACGCAACCGGAGGCAGGCACTGGGACACCATGCACCCCTGCTCTCCAGGGTCTGCCTTGACTTGAGCCACACAGGGACCCCGGTAATGACTGGGAGTCAGGGATCTGCCAGGGTCACCAAGGCTGAAGGTGGCAGAGCCCACATCCATTCCTGCTCCTCTCTTCGGCTGTTGAGAAGCTTTGGCTGCTTCTCTGCCAAGGTCTGCGGCCCATGCTGGTCTTGCGTGGCTGGCTGCTGCGTGAGTGCTGTTGGAGCTCGTGCGTCCCAGGGGAGTGGCGGGAACAGGCAGGCTTAGGACCAGTGTCCATGGGTGTCAACCGCAGAGCTTGCTGAGCGTGCAGATTTTGGTTTCTCACTGCACAGGCTCTGATCCCAGGGTCTGGGATGGGTCTGAGTCCAACCCCATGGTGGTTGACACAGACTGAAATGTTGAAACTCTGCTCCAAATCAGCGCCCAGATGGTTTCTTTCAGAACATTAGTCTCTAGACATGTTGATAGATCTCCCAGGAAGGAAGAGTGCCACAGCCATCCATTCAGCAGCTCAGACACCCCCATTCGCTTTTGGAGAGTCACAAGTTGTTACAGCAAATTAAAGGCTTCAGAGTGTTACAGAAAAGAATCTCCAGCTTACCTGCCCCGACATTCCTGGCTGTGGATGCCTTCTCTCAGAATGCCCAGTCTGTGGGTGCAGGATGAGAAATGCCAGCCAGGACCGTGGGCTCTTGCACTAGGCCCCCAAGGAGGCTTGCTGAGCACAGATCGCCAGGCTCTGCCTGCCTTGGGGTGCTGTAGCTGGCAGTCCAGGCCAGAAAGCACACTTTGAGAAATCTTCCCTTTGAGGCGTCTCTGAGCCCTGGCTCCATCCTCCCCGGCAGCATCTTCATGCAGCATACAGAGGAGATGGGGCAGTGTGGTGTGAGTATGCTAAGTGGCCTCTGGGAGGCACAGCCTTGAGGGGCTTTGACTCCAAGGTCACAAGACAGTATGTGAGAATCGACTCTGCCAGGGAGGCCGAATGGGTGACAGCAGCAGACGGTAGCAGCTGCAGGGGATGCCTGGCCTTTCTGCCTGGGGACAGGGGAGGGGTCTAGAGAGCTCCTGTGCCTGAGAAGCCTGTCCTCAAGTGGCCATGAGAACAGCAGTGGGTGACTGCACAGAGGCAGGTCAGGGTGCTCTGGAGGCCTAGTGCAAGAAGACAGTGGTGACTTGCAGGACCTTCAGCATCTGGACACCACCACACCTTGCCCAAGATCCTTGGGGTTCTGGAGCCTGGAGTAAGAAGCCATGAGCTAAGGCTGCATCCTTCCGGCGGGGACGGCACTTCAAGATCGCTTTGGAGGTACAGTCCTTAGCCAAGATGATAGGAGACATGGGTGCTGAGGAGGAGGACGGGACTTGGGCCATCCATGCCTGAAGGTGGACATGCAAGCAACATATTGGAGGTGAATTATAGCCAGAGGAGAGCCCCGCTGCCCAGAAGAGCCCTGCCTGACATTGTCCGGCTGGGGTGTTCTCCCTCTGTAAAGCTCTGGTTCTCTCTGAAGGCAGGCAGATGCTGCTAGAGGAGCTAACTCTGTATGTGCTCATCAGTGCAGGGCCACAGCTCAGGTCTCAGCTTCAGAGTCAACATGGGGATGACTGACGTGACGGTGCGGGCCGTGCCTGCAGGATGCTGGGTGTGAGGATGGGGAGGTGGGGAGGCAGAGGCAGCTGGGGAGAAGATGGGACAGGGTCAGGGCGGAGACATCCCCTGGCGTGCCAGGCACTGAAGCCCTCTGTCTTCCCTCTGTGGGCTCTCCGAGCCAGGCAGCTGCTGCTGCGATGGGCGACTCAGGTCAGGAAAACTCTCTTAACGTTTGGAGAACAGAGCAGGATTTGGCTCCTCTAGTGGAGCCTCTTGTTCTCAGGAAAAATGTTTTGAAGCTTGGGCTCGTGCCAGTAGGAGCCATTTATGGTCAAAGGGCTTGGGTTTGAGCCAGCTTCCTGGTGTAGAAAACCAGCTCTCCTCTACCCTCTGCGGCCCCCACTCTGTGCCCACCCCACCGTTGTTCTTCCTCGAAGCCTCTCCCTCCCCTCCCCTATGACACCTTTCCTGCTTTCTCAGAGGTTTTTCAGTTCTAGATCCACCTCTGGCTTGCTTGTGTGACCTTTTTCGTATATGGCCTCAGTTTCTCCGTCTGCAGCCTGGAGCACACATCTGCTCCCTTTTGTACTCAGCTACCTTGGATGTGTCTGCCTGCGCCTAGCTCCACTGTAGCGATTTCTTCTGGTTAGTCGTGACCATGACCCTCCCCCTGCCCCAGGGCTGGGCTTTTTGGAAGCCCAGGCCAGCTTTGCCGCCATTTCTGAGCACAGGGCCTGGTTCCTGGCAGAAGCTGGGTTAAGCTTGGTTGGACTGAACTGAGCTCTCCGTAGCATCAATGTTAAGAGCATGGGCTTTGTCGTCAAACAGATATTGGTTTATATCCTGGCTCTGTTACTTGCTAGCTCTGGGCTCTGGCAAATGACTAAAAGTGTTTTGAAGCTTTAGTTTTCTCGACTGGAAATTTCAGCACCTCCTCGAGCTAGTATAAAGATTTCACAAAAAGGGTGTTTACAAATGACTTAGCATAGTGGGGCCTCAATCAGTGTTAGGTCTCATAGGTCTCAATGAGACATCATCACTGTCATCTCCTGTCCTTTTCAGGAGGAGGTGGGAAAGATCCAAAATGCCTAGTGAAACCCTGCCCATCCTTTGAGGACCAACTCAAGTGTCCCCTCCTCAAGGAGCCACCTTCCTCCTGGTCTCTGTGCCCTTATCTGATCTCAGTGTTCAGTGGGGCCTGGGCCTGTGCATGCAGCAGGATGGGTAAATGAGAAGGAAAACATGTCGAGGAGGCCCAAGAACAGCCAACCTGGACACAGGGCAGATGTTTCAAGAGTCCTGGTTAGAAGGCAGCATTGAGAGTAGAAAACAAAGTCACAAGCTCTGAGAATGGCAGTGACTCGTAGAAGATCAGGACCACAGACTGCAAGAAGAGGCCTGAGCCTGGGCCCTTGGGAGGAGATGAGGAGAGCAAGATGGAGCCCTTCTCATGCACAGGGCCCCTGGCACCTGGGCAGGACCAGAGTGAAGGCGATGGACGGCAGGGCAGATGTGGCCAGACTGCAGGGTGGCAGGGGCTCAGTTTCACACTGTAGGGCTGGGAGCAGGGGTGACATGCCCAGGAAGGGACACTGGGGTCATGACAGCTGCAGTTATGGGGAGATGGAGGCACTGAGAATGGAATCATTTGGGCCACCCCTCCCAGCACAACTCTAAGCCTTTTCCTGTTTTCCCAGTCTATGTATTATACAAGGTATTTCAGAGTTTGACTGCTTCTTTCCCTCAGAGCCTGTGGTTGCCCAGGGTGGCCTAGGGAGGACTAGTGACCGTGCTCCAGACCACGAGTGAGCAGCAGATGAGTCAAAGGCCAACCTCTCAGTGCCCCTTTCAAGGCTGTGTTGGTGGCTGAACCATTTTCATAGCTATGTGCCTGATTTCCTGTCATCCTGTATACTGGGCTCCTGCACATCTCTTGCTTCTTCTACCAAACTGGCACAGTGCCTGTCTGTGGCAGGTGTGTCCAGCAGGCATCATACCATGTAGCCTAATACCCTGGGCTTTGGGGATAGTGCCCTTCTCATGCACCTTGAGTCTCCTGATGGAGGGCTTATTTGTCAGCCTACAGGACACTGAGCTAGACTGGGAGAAATTGGCCAGGAATTGGCCCACAGTTGCCTCTTTATCCCCTATGGCTATGACTATTGAAGTCAAGTCCTCTCTCCCCAGATCAACCCATCACTTCACCTTGTGAAATGTGTGGCACATGGTAGATGTTTTGTAAATGAACTTTGGGGGAAAGACTCAGAGAGCCCCATGGAAAAGGAACTATGGAATCTGAGTTGAATGGCAGTGAAGGGGGTGCTAGAGGCCTTGTGAATTCGCCTGTGCGCAGTTCCTAGACCAGCCAGGAGTTTTTCCTCTCCTTCATACACTTATATAGAGGAAATAGAAAGGACTAAGATGTGACATGTGTACTTACCAACTTCCCATGAAGAATGTACTCACTATGTATTGCAAGCATGTACAAATAAAATAAAATAAAATAAAATAAAATAAAATAAAATAAAATAGTTCAGTGGAGTCACTACTGGAGTCAGCAGTATGCACTGAGCTTCTTGGACTTCATGGGTGACCTCACTGCTGTCTGAGCCCTGTCCTCCAGGAGCTGCCTTTGCCTTGGCCTTTTCTTGGACCCTGGAGTGCAACGCATGGCCATGCATCCTCAAAGGAGGCCCAGTCACTGTCCTGGTGGAGTAGGGACATGTCCACCCCATGTCACGGTTGCTCTTCTTGTCTCAAAGCCTCTCTCCCTGGGCCCCTGGTATTTCTTCTCCCAGCCACCCTCACCAGATCCTCCCCTGGGGCGTGTTCCTCAGGAGCCTGCAGGTACTTCCAATCAGATCACCAGCCTCCATTTCTCTCCAGAGGTCTGGGACTACATTTCCTTTGCCTTTTCAATATTATTATTTTCACTGTTTACAAAAATGGTGTGTGTTCATGGCTTATATTTTAGAAAATATAAACAAGCACAAGAAAGGGAAGAGTTACCTATTCATGACCCTGAGACAATCACTGCCCATTCTGGGGCCTTCCTGGGTCTCCTTTCTTGCAGTCTTCAGGGAGTGGTTGGGAAATCGCAGTGGCTTTTATTCCTGGGCATTCATCTACATGGGGTGTTGCCTTTCAGTTCATGAACACCTACTGAATGCCTGTTACAGCAAGGCATGAATAGGCTGTGATTTTTAAAGCACAATCACACTGTGTATTTTTTCCTGCTTGTCCTCCTCAACCAACACTTCACTGCCCTTGTATGTTTGTGTTACTAAATACTTTTTCCATACTATTTTTAATGGCTGGATAGCTTTCTGCAGTGTAGATGCACCATGGTCAGTTGCATCAGTTTCATTTTCTGAAGCACCTCAGTTGACTCCTGTTTCTCCCATTATGAACAGCACTATCATGAAATTCCTTAGCTACATGTTAATGTTGGTCTACAATTCTGTCTTCATGATAAATTAAAAATTGCAATCATGGATTAAGTAATGTGTGCTTTTTAGCACTTTTATGGCATTTTATCAAGCCTCCTCCCAAAAACTTTTAACCTATTTACATTTCCACCAGAAGCTTGTGCAAGCACCTGTGTTTCGGAAAACCTTACAAATGCAGAGGTTTATACTGTAGTTTTGGGGAGAGGCAATAAGTTTTTTCTTTTGAATTTAGCTGATTTCTAGTGGGGTTAAGCATTTTTGTTGCATGTTAATTGCCATTTGTGTTTATTCTTCCGTGAATAGACTAGGTTTCTTGGTCCATGTTAAATTGGGGGTGCTCATTGCTTTCTCCTTGGTTTGTGAGGGCTCTCTCCACGCCTGCCATGTGTGTCAGGAGCTACTTCTCCATTTGTCATTTGCCTTTCCATTTTGTTTATGATATTTATTGACTGGAACTGCTTTAATATCTGCTTGCTAGACATCTTTTCTTATATGACTCAATGACATTTCAAACTCCACATATCCACACTGGAATTCATTATTTCCCCCACCCCAACTTGCTCTTCCCGCTGACTTGCTTATTTCGGTTAATGTCACCACTATTTTCCTACTCACCCAGGCTTGAAATGTGGAAGTCATCTTTGATTCCAACTTTTCTCTCTTCCCCCACATTCCGTCAGCTGCCAACTCCTATAGACTCTATTTCTGCATTTCTCTGTCAGGCAGCCCCTCCAACATCCCAGTAGTTCGAATTCTCATTATTTTTTGCCTGGACTTGGAAAATAGCCTCCCAAATTCATTCCTGGCCTTCCTAATCCCAGCGCCTCCTTGCCCCCTCCTGCACCCTGCGGTGGCATTCATCTTCCGAAAGCAGAGCTCGAGCACAGAACTCCCTGGTTACGGAGGGCAACAACTCCCTATTGCCTTGGTATTTAATTACCACCTCTTAGACTGACCGTGATTTCAACCGAATCCCCCGCCATCGCCATCGCAGCCAAGCTGCTGCTAAACAAGTTCACTCTTTCCATACCTTCACTTTTTTGCTGAAATCACCTCTTGCTCTTTAATTCCCTCTCATCATCACCCCCTTCCAAAAGCCATTCTAAAATCCCCCCCACCTTACCCTACTGTCAGCTATCACAGGATTTCCTAACTCTCCAAGCCGAAATGAAATCTCTCTCTTTCCCATTCTCCAAAAAGTCCTTTTGTAGAATACACCTTATTCCAGCTTCTAGTAGGGCCTTCAAGGTGTCAGGGCCTAGAAAGCAGCTCTCAGAGAGTACAGCTCCCCCGTGTCTTTGTTTCTTCTGCACAGTGCCCTACTTTGGCAGGTGCTCAGTAGGTGTTTGCAGAATTAAAAGCAGTGTCCCGGGTAGCTAAATGCCCTGGGTCAGAAGCCATTGCTTCTTCTCACCTCCTTGCAGCTGTCTGGGTGCGTCTATCAGCCCACAAGCGGAATAAGACTTGCTCTGCAAGAGGCTGATCTAGGCCAGCAGCACTGGGCAGCAGTGACTGGCCCACAGTTACCTTTTGACCCATGACCTGTGGGTTTTGAAGTCAATGTCCCCAATCCAAATCTATTAATCTTTTAGCCTCGTGCCATGGGTGGCACATGGTAGGCACTTTGTAAATTGGCTGTTGGGAAAAGGAACCCCAGGAGCCATATGGAAAGGGAAGTAAGAATCAGAGCTGAATGACAGCTCAGGGACACTGAAGGCCCTGTGACCTTGACTGTGCACAGTGCCTGGATCAGCCCCGAGGTTTTCTCTCCTAATGTATTTAAGTGGAGTCAATATTGGGGTCAGCTGCACATGCAGAGCCTTCTTCAGCGCTAGAGGTGACTCTGCAGCCTGCACGGGAGCGTGCAATTGACACAGTCTATTTTTAGCCTCTCAGAGACCGTGACCAGCATCTGCGGAGGAGGTGGGCACACCTGCTGCATTCTAATGAGACAGCCCCACTTGCCTCTCTGCCAGCCAGCCCGGGCGCTTGCCGACCTGGAGTCTGATGTTGCTAAAGTGGGAAGCCTGCTCATTTCCCAGAGGCAGTAACCTACATACACCAGGAAGATGGGACCATCACAACCCCAGCCTGCTTCCCTCCAGCCTTGAACACGGGGCAGGCTTGGGGCTGTGCCCCTGTCATGAAGGAAAGGATGGAGCCATTGGATTTCTTGATCTACTCCGTCCTAGGTGTCCTGCTTTCTTTGATAGTAAATCTGACCTGGCCCAGCTTACGGATGAGAAAATTGAGACACAGAACAGGGACATGAATTATATGATTGGAACAATAGTAATAATAATAGTAAGTTCAATTAGGTGCTTACTATGTGACAGGCGGAGTTCTAAAGGTTTTGCATCTATAAGCTCATCCAAATGTCTTGACAGTTCTTTCTGGCAGCTTTTATTATGTTCTGTAATTTACAGGGGAGGAAAGTAAGGCAAGACGGTGACAGGCAACTTCCCAAAGTCACACAGCCAGTGAGCAGTAGAGCTGTGTCTCAGAGCCAGGCAGCATGGTCCTAGAGTTTGAACTGTCAGTCACTGTTATCTACTCTCAAGTTCTATTTTTAACTTTAGGGGAACCAGGATAGGATCCTGGAGCCCTGATTCTCAGTCCCAGGGGAGCAGCTATTGGGTAATCCTGTCTCTCTTGCTCTTTTTGTCTGTCTCTCTCTCTCTGTGTATCTACCTCTCACTGTCTCTGTCTGTCTCTGTCTGTCTGTCTCTCTTACTGGGATCTAACTCAGGGCCTCATGCATAGTAGGCAAGCATCTTACCTCTGAGCTGTACCCGTGGCCTGCTCTGAAGTCTTGCATATCTGAGTCTCTTGGAGACTGAGGAGAGGATGTGTTCTGCAGATGAATTTGAACTCTCCCCTGAGCTCCAGGGGGAATCTCTTTCTCCCTCCTCTTGTATCTCTTTCTTCCTCTTCTGGTAGCCTGGAGGATGCGGGGGCCAAGAGAGTGACGGGCAGTAGCAGTGGAGAGCTGGGCTAGAGAGTAAGAATGCCAACAGTGGTCTCCACCTCTTAGTGCCCCTATCTCTGACATACGGGGTACAGCCTCCAATACATGAATCCTTGAGGGACGACTCACACCCAAACCACACCAACCTCAAGGCCCAGGAGGCTATTCTAGCGTCTGCATCTTTACCCACCCTCTGTGCTATACATCTTTGTTTTTGTCAAGTGCATCCTATTTCATTCTATGGGAAAATGTTTTTCCCGTGTAGCGGCTATGGAAACTGAGTCCTAGAGCAACTCAGGTCACTCAGCTCATAAGAGCTACACCTGGACTCAGTCCAGGTCTGTTTGGCTCATCAGTAGCACATCACCTCCCTGCCATTCACAGTCATAATTCTGATTGTCAGGAAGCAGAGTACAGTCACCAATCTTTCAGCAGCACTGCTTGCTATGGCTGTTTAGGGGTCTGGGAAGGAGAGGGAGGGAAGAGGATCCATAGAGGGTGGGGCCTCCTTGCCTCTGCTAACCTCAGGCCCTTTCACTTTCTTCAGGTGAGCAGTCCCCCCTCCCAGCCCCCTCAGCCTGTCGTCCCACCCAAGCCTGTGCAATGTGTCCATCATGTATCTACTCAACCCAGCTGCCCAGGCCGGGGCAAGATGTCCAAGCTGCTGAACCCAGAGGAGATGACATCGAGAGATTATTACTTCGACTCCTATGCTCACTTTGGGATCCATGAGGTAAAACACCTGGGGGCCGGGAAAATGGGACATGCTGGGATTATTCAGAGGCAGCACAGTAGCTTGATGTAATGGTGCATGTCTGTAGTCCCCACACTCTGGCAGGCCAAAGCTGCAGGATTCTAAGTTTGAGCACAGCCTTGACAACGTGGCAAGACCCTGTCTCAAACAAAAGGATAAAAAAGGGATGGGGATGCAGCTCAATGTGAAGGACCTGGGTTCAATCCCCAGTACTGAAAAAAAAAAAAAAGAAGCAACATAGTATATTCAAATGTATGGTACTCTGCACCATCATAAAGTGAATTCTCCCAGTGCCCCCAGGCTTCCAGCCCTCTTTATCCTGTGTGCCCCTCTGGGAGGGTTAGAGCCGGACCTGAAGAAGGTGAGCAGGCCAAGTGTGTTCTACCCCCAAATGGAGAGCACATGGCTTGGGCATGTAGATATTTGTTTTACTTTACAGCCTCTGGGTCTCTTCCCAACCACAAGCCAAGGACATCTAGTGAGGACTGAATGGTGTTGTCCATTGCATGAAGCTCAAGTGCTTATAGCCGGAGTCCTGAGGCTGAAGGGATCCTTTGCAGGTCATGATGTCTGTCCTTTCGACCAATGAGCACCTCCAGGAGAAGAGATACAGAAAGATCCCTTGGTAATCTGGCCCCGGGCTAATACCCTAATTCTCTGGAAGTTATTGGGTCTAAATGCCTGGAAGACTTAGGTTAGCCATGAAACAGAATGGAGCCTCCTATCAGACGCTGCTCAGCTACAAAGGGAACATAATGATACCTACATACGCCCTCCCTCCCTCCCTCCCTTCCCATTGTCTCCTCCATTATGCTCCTAAGCCACCCCAAACAGACAACTCACATTTACTGTGTACTCAGTGCCATGAACACCTCTAAGCACATTATATGTATCATTTCATGTGATCCCACTCACCTGTAAAGAAAATATTTCTGTGATCCCCTTACAGTATGAAGAAAACATTGAAAAAGGAAAACATTTTCTTGCTATGTAAGAGCATTTTCAACACAAGTCTCCAAGCTCCCCCTTCCATGTAGATACCCTCCATTAGCTTTGCCTGCCTTCCAGTGGTGGCACTGCCATTCCTGTGAGAGTATTTTAATAGCAATAGCCTGTGTTTGTACTGAATACTGGGTGTTGTTGCAACATTGTGTATCACTGGCTCCTTTATTTGTCAGGTTAACCCTACCAGGTTAGCATTATTGTCTGTCCCATTTTACAGATGGTCTAGGATCTCAATGCTCAGATCACTCCTCATTATTCATGATATTTCTTAGCACAAAGCTTGGCTAGTGAGCTCAGAGCTAGAAATTTAAACTCACATTTTGGCTCCAAGAGCTTTATTCCTAACCATAATGCAATATATCCTTGAAAATTGTCTTCCTTCCTAGCCTGGTCCCTTGGAATCACTTGTTCCTGTGGCCCCTCCGTTGCTTCTGGAATAGGGTTCAGTCTCATCTGCTGTAGGGAGGCTCAAACTTTGGTGAGCCTTCCTTGAAAGCTGCTCTGCATATCCCACCACTGGGCTGGGGCCTGCAGGGTCATGGGCTGGGGATGGGGCTCAGTTCCAAGGTCCTGGCCCAGGAGGGGAGCCAATACACATGAGGGTAGGTGGTGCATTGCTGCACTTTCCTTCACTCTGTACCTTCTTGGGGAGATGATGCGGGTGCATAGGGTCCTATCTAGGCCTGTGTGAGGCTCTGGGAAGGAGGAGACACTCCTTCAAAAGCTCCTTCTCCTCAAGACCTTGTTCCTAATTCAAAGGCATGTCCATGGGACAAGTTCCAGCTGGCCTGTGGCTCTGTGAACGAACTTCCGGGCAGATTCCTGGGAAGAGAGATCAGGGACCCTAAATACCTTCCCTTGGGGTTTCTGAAATTCCCTGTTGCAAACAACCAATCATGACACTCACCTCAAGGTAGCTTCCCCATCTCCTGGCACATGTACCCTATGACCCTCTTTCCGAATTCTGCATCACCCCTGGACATGGTCTCCTGGGCTATTTTGATCTATGAATTCCTTCAAGATATGAAGTCTCAGCCTGAGTCCCAGTACTTGGCTTGCTTCTTTACAAATGTTGACATGGGTACTAATCCAGTTTCTCAGAGGTTACCTGATTCACACAGGGGTCAACACCAGAAGGGTATGTGGACACCAAGGGCCACCAACTACCAGGCCAGGTTCCCTCAGTTTTGAAAGAAAACCAAACTTGAGCATAAAGATATATAAACATAGTAAAAATGGCACAGCAGACAGAAGGATAAGCAGGTCATAGTGTCCTTAGCAAACTTAGGACCTTCTCATTGGGAAGTACTTCTGTACATCTAGCTTAACTCCTTTCTGCTGCTGCTCTAGACCATTCTGTAGCCTGGTTGCTGAGAAAATGCATGGGCCCTTTAATACAGGGACTGCTAGATTACCTTCCTTCTCCTGTGAGATACCTCTCCACCCTGATTTTGGTCTCCAAGATCATCTGGCATGAAAGATTGGGAACACATGGACGGACATGGGTCTGTGCAGGGCAAGGGTCTCTCAGGGATCTCTGATTGGTGCCAGACAGCTGGTGGCAATGCCTTTCATTCCATGGTCTGTGTAGGACCTGATTTTCCTGTCCAGGGAAAGTGGCTGCTTGGGTGTCCTCTCCTTATGGGTGATGGGACGGCACTGCTAGCCAGTGACTAACAGTGCCCAGTGTGTGTTGCGGAATCATGGGATGATGGATTTGCTGGAGCAGCCTATGCACAAACAAGCAATGCCTGCAAGGCAATGCTGAACACTTCGACTCTTCCCATCTGGCAGCTTTCTCTGAGATGTTCGGCACCCAGCCTCTGGAGGGCAGAGGCTAGTGAGAGGAAGATGAGGCCTTCCAACCCGAGGCCTCTCTGAGAATGAAATCCTGAGCCAGGGCAGAGGTGTGCATCCTGGGGTTTTCACCCAGAGAGCAGGGGCAGCTCCATGACCTCCCAGAGCCCAGCTCCACTTCTCGCCTCTGGTCTTCAGCACCAGCATGGATGCCTTGCCTGGAGCAGAGTCCCAGCCGGTGTGGCTGTGCTCCCAGAGCCAGGCCTGGGCACCATTCCCGTGGCTGGCCAGCTCCCTCCTTTTGACAATCTAGTTGCAGTTCATTGAAACAGGATCTCCAGGGCCTCGTTTCCTAGGAATTAGTTGATGAGCTGTCCTGAGTTCAGTGGGCAGGAAAACTGGGAGGCAAAGTCATCCACAGCCAGGGCTGGGAACTGCATTCAACAGGGTGACATATTCTTGTCTACAGTGTCATTGCCTTCTGTGGACTCCAGGAATGGACAAAGTGTGGTGCTGGAGGGAAGAGAGCTTTTCATTTTCACGAGATAGGTAGGAGTGGCCTTGTAAGTCACCACTCATGTCCTCATAGCATTTACAGGGGCCAAAAAGTGACAGAACTCAATGAATTAGAGCAAGGCCCATGGGGCACTCCTCATTAGCAATAAGAGTACCTCCAGAGGTACTCAGCTAGGCTACGAGAGGCAGCTAGGACTTTTAACTGTGGCTGTGATGAGAGGGAGATCTCTGACACTTTTGTCTTTATTTTTCTCTGTTGCCTTCTCACTTCAACTACTTCCTTGCCTGAATGAAGGAAAGAGCTGTGGTTATCAGAAAGATCCACAGCTGACACTTTTAGGAAATATACTGTATTTTTAAAAATCATTACAACTGTATGAAGTAGGTGCTGTTATAACTCCAATGTCCAGGTGGGGAAATTGAGGGACAGCAGGTAAATGAGGTAACTTGAGGCTCAGCAGCAGTGGACGTATGATTTGAATGCAGGGATCCTAGCTCCAGCTTTTGTGTGCTTAGCTACGCACTGCGTAGTCTGTCTTGTTAACTAAGCATCTTTTACACAATGTGCTGTGTGCCAGATGTAGGGATCCCATCTTGCAGTCTGTGTTGTCAAAGATCTCCTGGGAAAGAGAGACTTGAGCTCCCTTTGAAAGTGTTTAAAGCTTGAAGTGAACATGATCAGACTAAACCCCACTTTATTTGACTACTAATAACACAAAAGATACCAACCCTGGGGCAGAAGAGGAAGTAGTAGCTGGGCTTCAGAGGGTTACTGCTTCCTTTCCATCTATCATATCTTACTAAAGCCTCCTTCGTGATCCAACCTAACTAGAAACCCAAGGGAAAGTGAGTTCTGAGAGTCACCATTCAACTTGGCCTAGGAAACACCCTAGGAGGCTGCCACAACACTGTGCACAGAGCTCCAAAACATGTGAATGAAACAAGGCCTGCAAAGCTAAAAGGAGCAGAATGCAAATTCTCAATCACAGTGAAGCATTTTTAACATTGTTCTCCAGGTAATTGATAATAGATACACAGCAAAATCAATATGAATGTAGAGAATTTAAACAGAGTAAAAGCAGCTTGGCCTAGTCCATCCTAAATGGTATGCTCAAACTACAGAGGACACATGCTTTACAAGTACACATGGAAGCATTCCCTAGGAGGAACTTCAGAAATTAAAATCATAAAGAATACTCTTTGTTTTGGTTGTAATGAATGAAATCAGAAGCCAAAAGCAGTGTTATCAAGAAAAGCTCTAAATAATTGGAAATTAGGGAGTGTTCTTCTTAAGAACTCATGCACCAGGGACGAAAGCAAAAGAGAAGATATTTCAAAATAAATGACAATAAAAACATAACATATTAAAATTTGTGTAATGCAGCTAAAGTAATCTTTAGAGGGAAAGTCATAGCTTTGGATGCTGATATTAGAGAAAAAGAAAGATATACAATCAATGACAAAGCTTCCATGCAATAAAACTATAGAAAGAAGAACAAATCAGACTTAAGAAATTAAATAATTAACCTGGGAGCTAAAGTTAATGAAACAGAAGTCAAACAGTAGAGAAAAACACAAAGCCAAGTGTTAATTAAAAAAAAGACTAACTGAATAGCACTCATGTACAGTGATTAAGAAAAAAATTGGAGAATACACAGCTTATATGATAAATGAAAAAAATCAGCAGTTTTACCACCACAAAGGAATGCTCAATTACATCTTCCTCTTAATTTGTATTTTCAGCATTATCAAATCTCAGTTTTGAATAAATAATTATTTCTTAAAAAATATCATACATGGAGATAAGGACATAGAGATCATGTAGCTATTCAGCAGGTAATGAGAGAATATTATGGCTCATAAATTTTACACTTTAGATGGATAAATTCACTGAGAAAACACATTTTTGAGATGCAAAGACATAGAATACTAAAATAGCTTTCTATCAGTTGAATAAATTAAATCAATAACTTCCAACAAAAAGAAAAACATTTCCAGGATATATGGCTGCACTGGTGAATGAGATCAGACACTAAAAGAAAAAAATACCAATTTCATGAACTTTTCCAAAAATATGCAAGAGGAGAAAAATTCTTAATTTATGATGTGATCCCAAGTAATTTTTATTACCAGAGAGGCTGAGAGGAAGTTATAGATCAAAGTCCTTTGTAAGTGTAGATACCAATATCTGCAGATATAACAAAGTGTTAACCTGACACTGAAAACTAATCAGGTGGGTCCAACACATTGACAGAATAAAGGAGAAAAGTTATGTACAATCTCAACTAATATAGAAATCATATGTGGCAAAACTCAATACCAATTCATGACAAAAGCTGTTGATTTCTTCAGTTTGATAAAAGACATTTATGGAAAGCCTGATGCTAAAATCATACTTATTGGTGACATGTTAGGAATTGAAACAAAGGAGGATTGTTCTACATTTTGCTGGCAGTTCTTCCCAGTGCAATAAGACAAGAGAAAAGAACAAAAACAAAAGAAAGAAAACCCCATAATCTGAAAAAGCAAATCAAAGAAGACATCAGAAAATGGAAAGATATCCCATTTCTGAATAGACAGAATTAAGATGGTCAAAATGCTATACAGATTTAACACAATCCAAATCAAAATTCCAATCAAAATAGCATTCCTCATGGAACTAGAGGAAGCAATCCTAAAATTCATATGGAACCAGAAGAGACCTAGAATAGCAAAAACAATCCTAGATAACAGGCATAAAGGGAGAGGCCTTACAATCCCAGATTTGAAGTTATATTATAAAGCCACTGTTATAAAAACAGCAGGGCACTAGCACAGAAATAGACATGAAGATCAATAGAACAGAACAGTGGATGTAGAAATAACCCCAAGCACACTTAATCATGTGATCTTTGACAAAGGGATCAACCACGTTGGGAGAAAGAAAACCTCTTTAATATATGGTGCTGGGAAAACTGGATATCCACATGCAAAAGATTCAATCTAGACATCTACCTCTCACCATGTACAAAACTAAAACCAAAATGCACCCAAAAACTAAATGTTAAACCAGAATCACTTAAGCTTCTGGTAGATAAAACAGGTAAAACTCTTGATGTGATAGGCACAGGAAAAGACCCTGGTTGCACAGGAAATAGCACCAAAATCAACAAATGGAATCAAATCAAATTAAAAAGCTTCTGTACAGCAAAAGAAACAACTAAAAGAGTGAAGCAACAACCTATAGATTGAGAAAAAAATTTTAGCAGCTAATCCTCAGACAGAGGACTAATATCTAGAATATATGAAGAATTAAAATAAATTGGTTTCCCTAAAATAAAAGAGCAAATCAAAAAATGTGCAAGTGAAGTGAAGAGACTTCACAGAAGAAGTACAAATGGCAAATAAATGCATGAAGAAATGCTCAACATCACTTGTCACTGAAGAAATACAAATTAAAACAACATTGAGATTCCATTTTTATCCCAGAAAGAAGTCAAATAATCATAAATGCTGCAGGGGGAAAGGAACTCTTCTTTATCACTGATGGGAATGTAAACTAGTACAACCTCTATGGACATTGTAATGGAGACTCCTCAAAAAACTAAAACGAAAAATTCCATTTGACCCAGCTATTCCTGTTCTAGGTATCTTCCTGAAAGAGTTAAAGACATCATGTGACAGTGATATATGCATACCCATGTTTATAGCAGCTCAATTCACAATAACTAAATCTTAGAAGCAGCCTGTATGTTCATCTACAAATGATAGAATAAAGAAAGTGTAGTATTCATACATAATGGAGTATTACTGTGCCATAAAGAAGGATAAACTTGAGTCATTTGTAGGAAAATGGATGCTCCTTCAGATCATATTCTTAAGTGAAATAGACCAGACACATAAGCTCGAACAGCTCATGGTTTCTCTTGTATGAGAAACCCAAATTATAAATGAAGCAGAAAATAAAAGATGGATAATAGGAAGTAGGGAGATAGATCTTTCACAAATGGGAAGGGGATCAAGAGATAGAGAGAAGGGAAGGAAAGAGGATGAAAAGATCAATTAAGATGTGTTATGTACACACACCAACTCTGTACAATGAATGTAAACATTATGTACTGCAAATATATATTAATAAAACAAATAAAATAAAATCCAGATGGCAAAAGTAAAAAGAATACAGATACAAGAAAAGTAAAGTTGTCTTTATTCATAAGTTACAAGATTTAACATGGAAAAATAAAAAGTCCACTAAAAAAGCCCAGAAAATTCTATTAGAATTAATGTGTGAAGAGAGCAAGATTGTAAAATACAAGTCAGTGGGAAATAATATTTTTTAAATGTCAAATACACTACCATAAAATAGTAAACTTAATGAAGGAAATTTATAAAACATTTCAGAGAGAAGTTAAAGAAGACCTAAATCAATAGAAATCTATATCATATTCTTGGCTTGTGAAACTCAATTTTTCTAGTATGTCAATTCTCCCCAATTTATCTATAGATTCAATGCAATTCCAATGAATACTCTAGGTATTATTCTGAATTAACACACCGATTCTAAAGTTTATATGGAAGTACAAAGGACCCAGACAAAATAGCATAATCTTGCAAGATAAGAAATAAATCAGAAGACTCTCACTCCTTTCTTTCAAAGTTAGCATAAAGTTACAAGAATCTAGTAGGGTAGAATTGATATATCAATTTCTATATATGGAGAATTAACCAGTTTTGACAAAGGTGTCAAGGTAATTCATTGAGGGCTATCAACAAATAGTGCTTGAATTATTTCTTTGTATATAAAAAAGTGACTCCCTAACTTATACTGTATACAAGAATTAATGTGACATGATCCAAAGACCTAAAAGCAAAAGTTATAACTATAAAGCTTCTGGAAGAAAACATAGGAGACTCTTTGTGACCTTGGGGTAGATTCCACAGGGCACAGAAAATACTGATCATAAGTTTAAAAAAAAAAAAAAAAGAGAAACCCTGACATTCATGGGCCATGGGGAGGAAAATCAGACACCAGCCCCTTCCTATGAGTCAGCACCATTTTCAGGCTGTGGGGAAGAGAACAAGAAGCCAGCCACTTCCTGTGAGTCAGTGCCATGTGCAGGCTGCAGGGAGGAGAACCAGATGCTGGCCCCTTTTGATGAACAGACTGGGAGACAAGAGGAGCCAAGGTTCCCCCACTGCCACCCCCTGTAAGTCACCTGCTGATCTGGAGAAACACAGGCTGACATGATAGCTGTTGAAGTAAAATACAACTTAATGCTTCTAGTGTTTAGTGTTTCATTGACTTTGCAGGCCTAAAGCTGGTAGTCTGATCATCTATTTAGAGGATAACAGTATGCAGCATAGCATCTATGGGTGATCTCCTTCTGAAGGTGGTAGCCATTGTTAATTTCCTATCATCTTGTTTTAAAGTCCTGTATCATTTTTGTTGTTTTGTTTTATTTTGTTTTGTCTTGTTTGATTTTATTATATCTGATGGCATGGGCAGCTATTTCAAAGATAA
>RJWT010012596.1:0-12175 GCA_004365215.1 Cuniculus paca
CAGATGCTCTTCTTCTATTTTTCTTCCTTTCAAGCACTCAAAAAAGTTTAACCTTGAATCAGTTTAATTCTATACCTTTTTTGGTGAAAATTCCCACACATTCTATGCTTCTGAAGAAATTCCATGCATACTCACAGCTTGGTGGTGGCCTAAAGGCATGATTTGCAGGTTCATCTGGTTGTCAGAGTTCTGGCAATCTCATTTTCTTTTCTAAAATATTTAGAAGTTTTTCTTTTATTACTGGATTTTCAACATTGTCATTCTGCCTTTCTTTCTTTCAACAGATGACCTTGCTTTCAGCTTCACAAAGAAAAGTGAAGTCACCAAAGTAGAATGTCCTCATTCTTTCATTCAGATCACAGCTCCGCTGCATGCCAGCCGTGTTTTCTCAGTGGAACTGAGTAGGGAACGTGGTCTCTTCTAAGACGAGGCTTCCCATTGGGATCCCATTTTCTCTCACCTTCTTAGGGGACTATGTCCCAATTGCTAGGCTCATTTTCTGTTGTGTTTTCTCTTTGTTTCTACTGTTATTCTCACAAATAATGCAATGATCAAATTCTCCCAATATAAAAATATACATGTACTATGCATGTATATACATAAAATATTTCTGGGTGTTTATTTGCGGCTACTATCTTTTACCTTTGCACTGTGAAATAGGTAATTTTTTGAAAGAATTGTTTACTTGCCATTTATTTTCCATTATTTCCCATTTATTCCTTTATCCATCTACAATCTGGTTGTGCTACACCCCTGAAAAATTTCTCAGTAAAGACATGAATGACCATTGTTTAATTCAAGGTCCTAGCAGAAGAGAAGGGACACTCAAGTTGAGATAATTTGCAGAGGGTTTAACAGAGACCATCAAAGGTCATAGAATATAGGGAACTCTCAAGGGATACTGCAATATACCACTAATAACTGCAGGAAGTCATTTGCAATCTCAGTCAAAGGGATAAATAGAAACCGTGACCTTAAGTCAAATGTAGTATAGCCTGAGGCAGAACCCCAGAGAAGCTCAGGGGACTAAGTATTCCCACTCATCCTCTTCCCTTCTTCCCCCTTCTCATCTTGTCAATGCTCAACATTGGTCTAATTCAACCAGAAGACAGAATGCATTAGAGGTCACTGAAGCCACCTATACTGGTCCAACTCCCAGATCATACAGCCAGATGAAGGAGGTTGGAGAAGAACAGAAGATAACCAATACAACCTTAGTGGGTCTGTCAAGCACATTTGAATCTTTTTCTAACTTAGGCTTTTAGTAGTGCTTCACAAGTACCAAAAGCTACTTCTTGAAACTCTCCTTTTACTTTTCCATGACTACACAAGCTACTTATCTACCTCTGTCTCTCATTAGTATCAAGATCTTATGCCTTGACTTAAATGCTTTCGCTCTGCAGGACTAGGGCTCTCAAAGCCTGACTTTCCTCACTGGCTGCTGTAGGTCTCATTGGTTCATACTGCGTTAGTCACCATCTATTTATTTAGCCTCATGATTTCCAAGACTGCATTTTAAACTCAGTATTTCTCCATGTCCTTATTTTTCTATGTGAATGTTTGCTTAGAAGTCCCATAGATACCTCAACATCAACACGTCAGAAATAGAACCATCATGTATAACTTAAATCTATTTCACCTGCACTTCCTATTTTATTAATTGATACCATCATTATTGCAGTTGCCCCAAATAGAAATTTGGGATGCATTCTTGAGTTACCACATGTGTTAGTTTTTTATCATTGTGATAATTTACCTGAGAAGATAAATCGAAAGGAGGAAAGGCTCATGGTGTCAGAGGTCAGTCCTTGGTCAGTTGGCTCCATTGCTTTTAGGTCAGTGGTGAGGCAGAAACAACATGGAAGAAAGAAGTAGTGGAGGAAAGCTGATTACCTTAGGGCAGCCAGGAAGTAGAGAGAAAAAAGGAAGGGGACAGAAACAAGACATAATCATCCAGGGCCTGCCCCAGTGGTCAGCTTCCTCCAGTTGTGCTCCACCTCATACAGCTTCTACCACCTCCAAATAGTTCGTTTGATTATGAACCTATCAATGGCTTAGCCCATTGATGAGCTCACAGCCAGTCACTTCCCCAAAGCTTCACCTCTGAACACTCATGCACTGGGAATTAAGTCTTCAACATGTGAGCCTTCAGGAGATATTTCTTATCCAAAGTGTCATATCATACTTACAATTAATTAAAATTTTTATCACTTTTACCTCAAGTGTGTCCCAATTTCCTTGTTTTAGAACCATCCTCAGCATCTCTATACAAGTCTAGGCCACCACAACCTCACAGAAGCAGCTTCCCACCTGGTCCTCTGCCTGTCTTTGTAGCTCATTCTGCACCAAGCAGCCAGAGTCTACTTTCTATGATAAATTTGTTTTTTTTTCCCCCTTCTTTAAAGTCTTCTAATGCCTCTACATTTTCTTAGAATACAGCCCAAGTTTCTTATCCTGACTTGCATCCTCTCTTAGGCCCCAGCATGCTATGCTCCAAAAGAGCAACATTTCTTTTAATTACATAAACTAGCCAAGTGCAGTATCACCTATGACTTTCACACATTCTTTTCCTTGCACTTGGTATACTGCTGGCCCTCTGTTCACCCAGAAAGTTCCTGCTTTGCCTTCAGGCCCTCAGAATACAAGTCATTTCCTTTGAGAAATCTTCTCTGATAACCCAAGCCTGAGTGATATGTGCCCTTCCTCTCCTGTAGCATTTTGTATTTCCTAACATGAAACTTGTTCAACAAGTCTGTAGGCCCCACTAGATTCCAAGTGATGATCCCTGCTCAAGGATTGTGCCTGTTATGCTCTCTGCTTATCCCTGGCATCTAGCATAGTTGCAAGCATTTTTTTAAATGAATGAATGAAATAAACTTGAGGACATGGAGACATTTAACAGAATAGGAGTACAGTACATAATGAGGGAGGTTCAGAAGGCTGCATCGTACCTGGATATTATAATTCTGCCTGGAGTTTTATGTTTATTCTGAGGGTAGTGGTAACCCACAAAATGTTCCTAAACATCACAATGATAGACAGAAGCTGTTTTAGAGAGAGCAGTTTGCCTTCTGTGTGTGTGTGTGTGTGTGTGTGTGTGTGTGTGTAAAACCAAAAGAAAGAAAAACTAGGAGGCTGGGAAAACAATTTTGAAGACTGAACAGATCCAGGGAACAAGTGAAACTTTGTAAGATTGCAAAGAAAAATACAGCAATGGAGCCGGGCGTGGTGGCTCACACCTGTAATCCCAGCACTCAGAAGGCTGAGACAGGCTGATTGTTGTGAGTTCGAGACCAGCCTGGGCTACAAAGTGAGCTCAAGGCCAGCCTGAATGGCATAGTGAGACCCTGTCTCAAAAACACCAGGGCCAGGGATCTAGCTCAGAGGCCTAAGTGCCTGCCTGGCAAGCACAAGGTCGTGAGTTCAATCCCCGGTGCCACAAAAAAAGAAAAAAAAGAAAAATACAGCAATGGGAAGTGTCCGAAAGTAAAAAATGCAGGGCTTGGATATTGAAGGCATCATAGAAAGAGAAGTACAAAAAATGACTATGATTTTGATCCTCATAACTAAAGAAAATAGTGTTATTATTTACCAGAATAGGGAAGTTGGAAAGGGGAATTTATTTGAAGGTGAAACTGTAAAGAGACTCAGAGCTACAATGAGGTCGTAACACCTAAGTAGAAATGTTCTACTGAGAAGTAGGATACAGGTCAGGACTAAAATATCACCCATGGTTTCCTAAGAGAGAACAGTTTTTGTGACCCCAAAACATGTTTGGTCACCAAGAACAACACTTGAGAACCTGAGTTCTTTTGGTGAATTACTGTCTACATTCTGAGTCCCAGAAAAGACTACTAGTGGTGATGGACAGATGACAGGGATGGATAAACTACATCGTGTAGGATGTCCCCTCTCTGGTGACAGGCGAGTAGCATAGTTGAAGAAAAACCCAAATCCTTGCTTCTTCTACTGTAGATTCCTTCCTAACTGAAATACAAGTTTCCAATTACAGTAGCAGCTCTTGGCACTCTGCCTTTCACTGATACTTATTAATTAGGGAATGCTTAAGACACCCAGAAGCATGTTCTTTACCATTCGCATCTTGGTAGCCTGAGTACATGGACATGTTATGTAAGATACAGCGTTTTGGTAAATGACTACTGTGGGTTCTCTCTACTTAAGAATTCAACCAATGCCTGCTAGAGGAATCCCTACTATACATAAGGATATTTGAGTTATTTTTAAAAATACAATAGACACATTTACAAATAAGAAAATAACTTTATTATGCTCCATTCACAGCCATCTGAAGCCATTTTGTGGGGCCAGTGCCTCCCTCTTCTTGACAGACCCATCGCTTTCCAGTTCTCTGTACTTGGCAGGTGTTTAAAGCAACTCTTTCTCTCCTGTTAATTTCCCTAGCTGTTTTCATTTGCCTCTCAGCTCCTGGATATCCAGCAAGTCACCTCTAGACTTTCTGTTGAGGCCTCGTAGGCCTCTCAACAGCCTCCTTGGACAGAACCCCAGGAAAGTCCAGATGGCTCCCTCGTGTGATCTGCACGGAGGTGTCTGCAGGCCATACAGCTGCTTCTGCAGCAGCCCTCTCCCCTGTCTCTCCACAGGTCTCTTCAGCCAGCCAGCCCTCGGGGGACTCTCAGGCCTGGCTACGTCTCCCATTCCCCCGGAGACCTGAGTTACATACAAACCCCTGTACAGCCTCCTTGAAAGACCTCGCACTTGACTTGAGGTACCAAGGACACGCCTATGAGCCCTCCTCTCCCCTGAAGGAATTGCTGGCCAAGAACACCTCTCTCTAGAGAATCCTCCTGTGAACCTTTTCCTCTCTTGAGCTTTCTGAATTTCTTTATAGGCGAGATCATGAAGTTAACCAAGGGTAGCGAAAGCTCCTTCCTGTACCAGTCCAGCTGAAGCAAGTTAGCACCTATTGTGGAGGTGGGGTACACTTGTCACCTCTAGTTTTGGCTCAGCTGAAACCCAAACAGGAAGAGTTCTATTTTACATCCTGTTACAACGAGATAGATCTGCACTTTTGCACCCATCAAAATCTTAAAATTAATATTTGACTGTAAAGTAAATCTGGATAAATAGCACCTAGAGAAGACTGACGAGGAAAAGGAAGACTGTGATCCAGGGTGTGGCAGCTAAAGACAAAAAGCATGGGACATCTAACTAGAATGGAGTGGCTGTTTCTATAGCAACCTTGTTTTCAAACCATATTGAACTTCAAAGGGGGAAAAGAAACTGCTCTCTCCGTTTATGAAACAATTCAAGGCGGAAAGGTGTAAGAGTCAGGTGGTTGCATTTCAGAACATTTGTATGTTTTTTACAACAAACTAGAAAACAAATGAGGAATGTTTACTCCCTATAGAAACTAAACATGTTCCACAAGATTATTCAGATATTGAGAAGAATAGAAAAATATTATAAACTTCTTTTTAGGTCCTTTTTGTTTTACAGTTTCTTTATACATTCTGGTTTTAAATAATCTGAAAAAAGACCTGATGTTTTAAAATCCTATTTCATCCTGGATGTATGACCTCAGGGGGATGCATTACTGTTTGGAAAGTCTTCAGACCTTACAGCAAAGGCACATTCATGGAGCTGTGATTCCTGAAGATCACACTGTTGTGGGTTAATCTGTGTTCGCTCACAGGATATGTGGTTTTCTTGGTCCTTACAATCTCCTAATGTGACTTGATTTGGAAAAAGATCCTTACAGATGCAGTGAAATTAAAGCCATAGACACACAGGGAGAATGCCATGTGCTGTGGGGGCAGAAAAGGAGCGATGTCACTAGGAGTCAAGGAATACCAAGGATTGGTGGCCACCACCAGACAGCAGGAAGAAATAAAGAGGATTTTACCTGGAGCCCATGTGGGGGTGCGGTCCTGCTGACACTTTGAGTCCTTGCCACCAGAACTGTGAGAGAATAAATGTCTAGTTCCTAGTGGTTTGTTAGGAGAACCCTACAAAACTAATACAGAAAAGAAATGTTCAGTTGCCAATGCAGAAACTCTGAAGAAATTTTTGAAATGAGATTCAAGCCTCCACAAAATAATTGCCTACCCTGAAAACAATTGCTTGGATTGATGACCTTGCTTTGGAAGGGTGGCATTTCCAATATTGGTGCTGATCTATAGGTTACCAAAAATACAAGCAAAGCTCCACTCAAATTCCACATAGTATTTGGAAGTCATTTTCCATGGCTTCCTACTAACATGAAAACAGAAACTGGTCTGAATACAGAAGTTTTTTTCTGTTTTGAGATGGAAAAAGTGGACTGATCCTTTTTAGTTGTCCAGTTAAATCGTAAGTGGCATATTCATGAGCAGAATTCATGAAGAAACAGTTGGTTCAGTTCAGTAACTGGTCTTGCCCTTCTTGAGTCTTGATCTAAATAGATTCAAAGGCTTATAGCTCTTCGGTGGTTTTACAAAGAAATAATCTCATTTCTCAGAATGATTAAAGGTAAAATTACCTGTAGAGATAAGAATTTTAAAAGATTTTCTTTGTCTGGCTGTAGGAAAAGTCTTGCTCAGCTTGAGCAAATTCTGATTCTCCACAAAAAATAAACTCACAGTTACCACATTTTGCCTAAAAAGTAAAATATATCAACACAATAATAATCAAGATATCTGGGTACTACTCTGACAACAAAAGTCTACAAATTAAATAACCACATTAGAATGTTTATAATCATATTTTTATATTACATTCTTAAATAAGAATCATTTATTTATGATCAACACATTTAAAAATTCAAGTGTCTTTATGAAGTGATTGAGATGATTAAAAGCAGACTGTAGTGACAGTCAAATAACCATAAATTTACAAAAATTATCATATCGGACACTTAAAATGAGTGGATTTTGTGGCATGGAAATTATACCTCAGCAGAGCTGCTTCAGAAACAAAGACCCCCTGTCTTAGTAGAAAATTATCAGTTGAGCAGAACTCCTTTCCAACTCAAGGCTTTGTGAATGGGAATTGGTGATCGTGTTTACATCACTCTGGTAATAGTCCAAGCAAAGCAAAGATGTCATCAGTATGCGGCAATTTTGCCTTGGCCAAAGATGAATGTGGATAAACCAAGGTCCCGTTGGATGAAAGAAACTCCAGACACAGTGACCTGCCAGGGGATATATAAGTGATTCTCCTGCTGTCTATTACAGCCCGAGATTAATCTTTTGCAGAACTTTAAAGGCATTATCTTTACCAGAATTTGTACAGGGAAACATCTCTAAGAAGATTGTTTATGTCAAATACATCAATCCATAGGATACCGAATTCCAAGCACATTACAGTGCCACCAAAAATACAAACAAAGTTCCACTCAAATTCCACATAGTATTTGGAAGTCATTTTCCACAGCTTCCTACTAATATGAAAACAGAAATTGGTCTGAATGCAGCAGTTTTTTTCTGTTTTGAGATGGAAAAAGTGGGCTGATCCTTTTTAATCATCCAGTTAAATCATAAGTGGCATATTCATGAGCAGAATTCATAAGCAGAAGGAGAACTCATCTGACCTAAACAGTCAGCACAAAAGCGGACTTTCTTTGTAGCGGAATGCACTACTGACCCTGTCTTTGTACTCACAGAGACCCGTCTGCTCTGCTTTCAAAAGTGGGGCTGCAATGTTGACTCCCTCGGTGAGGTTCTGTAGAGTTCCAGTTTTAGAAACCATCAAAAGTCACAGTTCTTTTAGAAGTTGTAGGTATAGGACACCCACAACTTGAATTTTATTTCATAACACATTTATTTTTAATTTACTAGTCAAGCACCACTAGTTTTTCTTTTGTATTAATTGATTTTCCTAATATTGGTATTGCCAGACAGTATTTTTCATGAAACTTTCATATTTTTTTGGCATAAAACTAGAATACTTTCATAGTTAGCTGTCTATGTTAAGCTATTCTCTATTAATCAGATAATCTAAAATATAACTGAGAGCTTTGGAAATATTTTACTTTTGCATCTAGAAACTAATAACGTGTATAATTTGAAATACTATTGCAGTGCATTTTGCTTCATAATATTGTGAATATTTACATGCCTTTTAAAGAAAATGCCATTTGCAAGTAATTGGGTTCTGATTATTCTTTAGCATTTATAGACATTAATAGAAAAGAAACAGTCACTTTCAGCCTTTCTTATGTCACTTATTTTAAACAGTATCAAATTTCAAACAGTATCAAACAGTATCAATTATTAACGTTTGATTCAGAAATAATAGGAGGCTCTGAATGTCCAAGAGGTAACAACAAGAATAAAAAGTAGCTAGGTATTACAGTATTTCTATCCTTTTGTAGCACTAGAACTAGCACAGTATTTAGAATTAGAATGCCTGGATGAAAGTTGCCTCCGGGTCTTAGGAGTTACTTGAATAAGGATGTCGTCAAGCTCTATATGACTTAGTCTCCTTATTGGTAAAATGGCATTAATAAAAAGTGACAAATCCACCTCACAAGACTGTTGTCAGTGTTAAGGAGAAGCTGTATGTAAATGCAGGGCACCTACAAAGAATAATGGCAATATTACCAAGGATGATATTGCATTAATATGTGAATTTGTTTTTTCAGTGAAGATGATGGTGCCTTGGTAAATGCAGGGTGTCGCTGTCAATCCCCAGTGTGGACTCTTCCTAACTACACTGGCCCCTTCCTGTTCCCCACACTCTGGTCATGTGAGAAGGACACAGTCAAGGAAATGATAGAGTAGCTTTGGAATTGATAACACAATGCTTAGGTCTACGAAGGACTCACCTCTGCCTCTGACCACTAATCAACTGGTCTGTTCTATGACCCATCTCCTCAGCAGTATTTCCATTCTTGCACTGAGAAAATGGTAAGGGAAAAGAAAGCGAGGAGGCCAATTTCTCAGGAATTGAAAGATGTCCCCTGCATTCAAGGTGGTGGTGTTCAGCCTTCCTTCTTGAAGAAATTGGACTGATCAGTTGGGTTTTTTTAAGTCACAAATACCTTCTCAGAAACAATTGAAACTTCTCTTCATGGACTTTCAGTGATTCTTCTTTTACAAATGACTCTCCAGTTTGGATTTTAGGAAGTATAGGTGAGTTGAGCTGTCTTGCTCCTCCAAACCCATTCTCTAGGCCTCTCTGTTCTCCTCTGGGTGTCAGAAGGCAAATTTCATTACCTTAAGTGAATTCCCTTCCTCTGACTTCCGGTTGAAATATGACCATCTGGAGGCCCTGGCAGGAGACTGGAGAGTAGCAGGGCAGGACCGTGAGGGACTTTATTTCATGGCAGGTCAGGGTCGCGAGCCTCTTGGTTCTGTAGCAGTCCTGCTTCCTGTGGATAGCTCCTGGGACCCAGAACTCCTGCCTCAACTTGTCATACAAGTCCACTGATGATTTGGATTCTTCCCTGCACCTTTGTTGATCCCCATAACCCTGACCTCACACCTTCAAACAGTTCCTTGCATAAATTCCCTTCTGGTCCCCTTCTGGAGTATGCGTTCTCTTTCCTGAGAGGACCTTCTCTGGCAACACTGAAGCCTTCCTTCCCCTAGAAAATTTCTCTTTGCCACCTTCCTTCTAAGGCCCATGATGGATGGATGCTTCTTCACTTGTTGGATACTTGGGACTCAGTCCAATGTTAAATCATTGAGGATAATGCAGGTATTCTCAAGAGACTAAATTGATTTTATGTGTATCAATTTAGGAGACCACAAGATATTTTCTACAAAATTATCCCACAGAGCTAAGCTTATAGCTCATGGGCATACAACTGTCCACATCTTGCAAACAACAAGAAAATACTAATCCGAAAATTATGTCTCAAAGTTCAAAGGCAAGCTTAAAGCATTTTTTAGGGAAAGAAAAAAATTTGCGTTTTTGGAAATCATATCCACATGCCTACCTACCTAGCCTACCCCCCACCAACTTAATGGCCTGCCAGGTGGGAGACAACCCACTAATACCTCCTTGGTGTTTTGTAAGGAAAGCACTGGACAAAGTACTAAAAACCAGCTGTGGTCCAAATTTACTAGAAAGGAAATTGGTGTCTGAAAGAGAAGTAGGAGTTTTGCCTCACAACCCAGCAGGACCCCGGGGGCTGCTGCGTAGAGACCTCGCTTTCTGAGAAGAAGCGATTTGTGATTTCCGTATTAAAGGGCATGCTTTGCGAAGCAGGGAGGCCTTTGTTTATGTGGCGATTCGTGTTTGCACACTTCTCCAGGGCAGGAAAGCCAGCCTCCCCTGCGCTGGCCACTGGCCGGGTCACCATTCGTTCGCTTCACAAGCTGCTTCCCTCCTCCCCTTCAAAAGCAATTGGCAAAGATAAAGTGCACCCTCGACCCGGTCTGAATGATGATAAATTTCACATTAGAGAAGCCTGAAAAATAGTCTTCTTTGGCCTTTGTTTTTGTATACTTTTTCTGCTTATAGATACTGAGTGCCCGACAAAGCCTGACTTATGCTATGGTGAAGTTTCAGTGATTATGTAAAGCTTATAGATTATTCGAACACCATTTTTCAGTAATATTACTGTACGTTAAAAAGTAAGCCAGTTTTATAAAGCTTCATAATATACCATTATGAGCTTTTAGTTCAATACTAAGGCCATGGCTTTAGAGTAAGTTAATTGTAACCAATTCTTAAGGTTTGAGGTTTAATATTTTTATCTTTTCTTACTTTTGCAAAGTTGATATTTTTGAGTAAATTAATGAGATTACAGGTTATCCCCAAAGAATTGATTTCTGAAAAGAAGAATAAAGTTAAGCCATTTTTCAGAACACAGTAAGTATTTTTATCTGCCTTTTGTTCAATCATGTTTGTACCCAGCTTTCTCTGCATTGTGGAATCAGGCGGTGCTGCAGGTTATCGGTTCAGTTACTGGATATGATCATTCATAAGATAAACTAGTGTGTCAGTGTTTCTAATGAAAGCAATCGGTTAGGAGCTTCTCTTTCCCCTTGATTTATATTTCTGAGTGCATTGGTGAATGTTTTATATAATTTAATATGTGTAACAATTAAAGAAATACATTTAGCTGTAAGTAATTTCATCTGGAATATACACAGTACTGTATCTGAAAACCTAAATGTAGTATCCAAATTACTTTGCACTAAGATATTTAATAAAAATAAAACTCACTGTTTTATTTAGAATAAAAAGTTATTTTCTAACTTCCTCCCCCCAAAAGATAATTCATAGCAGACTCTGCAGATGTGAATATGAAACTGAGTACTGTGAGCTCTTTTATTGTAATAATCTACTCTCTAAGCTGCTAAATTACATATTAATGCTTTTCCGGAAAGGATCTGTATAGTACTTTGAGAAATGACAGCATAAGATCGTCTATTGTTAAAGAAATTTAAAATTAGAGGGCCACATATTTGATCCATATGTTAAATTTAGTTAGTAACTATGGACAAACACTTTATGGGGACATTTTTTTCTTTTCTAAGGCATTAATCTTTTTATGTAGGAGAATGAATACCATCATTTGTTAACACAAATGAATTAAGTCAATATGCCAAATCAGGATGGCTAAATCTCAAGAACAATATGGGATTTAAAAAAAGCAGATTGTAAAAGACATATATCACGTGATACTATTTAAGTAAAAAATTAAATAATGGTATAGTGTGTATTGTTTAGGTTTTTCATACACATAGAATAAAAGTATAAAAACATTCAGTGTAATGATTTACATGAATTTCAAAATGGTGATTTCTTTTTCATTGTAATTAGTATTGCGTAATGTGTAAATTATGCACTGGGACATTTCCACACGCCAGGGATTATTCTTATGTGATCTGGAACAGTGTTGGGAGGGACTTGAAAATTCATTCTTACCTAGTCAGATAGAATTCAAAACTTTTGCTAATGGGTGATCCTGACCCTGGCTCCTATGTATATAAATTTGTGGTTACAATTCCTTGACGCAGAAGCACTGTAAAAACAGAGTCAAGAGACTCCTTTCAACAGACTAAGCACCCATGAAGAGGAACAATCCTAAGTCCAAAATGAGGCGAGAGACTAAACCAAGGCTTTACAGAACTTTGTTTTTATAATAAGACATTTTGTATCACAACACACACAAGTCCTCACATTCACAGAGAATTGTAACTTTAATTTCACAAAACAATACTGGAATTGTAGCAAAAGCTCTAGGGTATGATTTTATCCT
>RJWT010012596.1:12275-22460 GCA_004365215.1 Cuniculus paca
TTGCGTAATGTGTAAATTATGCACTGGGACATTTCCACACGCCAGGGATTATTCTTATGTGATCTGGAACAGTGTTGGGAGGGACTTGAAAATTCATTCTTACCTAGTCAGATAGAATTCAAAACTTTTGCTAATGGGTGATCCTGACCCTGGCTCCTAAGTATATAAATTTGTGGTTACAATTCCTTGACGCAGAAGCACTGTAAAAACAGAGTCAAGAGACTCCTTTCAACAGACTAAGCACCCACAAAGAGGAACAATCCTAAGTCCACAATGAGGCGAGAGACTAAACCAAGGCTTTACAGAACTTTGTTTTTATAATAAGACATTTTGTATCACAACACACACAAGTCCTCACATTCACAGAGAATTGTAACTTTAATTTCACAAAACAATACTGGAATTGTAGCAAAAGCTCTAGGGTATGATTTTATCCTATTCATCCTGTTTATATATTGACTATGACCCAGCAAGTTATCTCATGTACCCCTTAAAAGTGGCATCCAGCAGTGTGAAAAGGACTGGAAAGCGTTGTTACAGTGAAAGATATGCAGAACGAACACCTGGCACTCCCTGATGTGTAAGCCAAGGAGGCTCTGAGAACATGGACTTTCTTTGAACAGTGCTGTCTACTAATTCTTACACTTCTAATCTCATGAAGACTAGTTAAATTGAAAAAAACTACCCCAAAACTTGGAGCATCTAATTCATTAATGCAAATAAATAGAAACCTCTGAAACCTGAAGTGTCTTGCACGATCTTCTTAGCTGAAGTTTTCTTATAGACAATAAGTTGTAATGAATATCTATTTTACTTCACGTCAGTTTGAAATGATAAATGTGTATTTCTTATAGATTAAGAACTGGTACAATCTCATACTTCTAGTAACCTAGGAAAACAGTAGTGAAGCGATTATTTAAGTAGCCTACACTTTTTATTCTATGTGTGTCTTGGAAAGGGAGGCTGCAAATCCAATGAGAAAATGGTCCTTCTCTTTTCATAGGCAAGGGGAAGCCTGGCGTTCTGGAACACACTGGACAGATGGTCACATGATCGCTGGGCTTCTGTCTGAACTTCTGCCAATTAAAAAAAAAATCTTTCATTTGGATTAAATTATAGCTCTCAGGGAAAATCGGGGCCTTTAAGAAAAGCAATGGTTTATAAGCATGTGAAAAAAATTGATTAAGTTAATCAGAGCCTTTCAAAAGAGCCAGAGCTAAATACAGCAAGATTTAAAACTTGGGATTCAAATAAGCCAAGAGCACGAGGAAGAGTATGAGGACCAGAATACACAGGCTGCTTCCTGAGGGTGCCAGTGAAAAAGGAGGCACCATGGGGAGAGGGAGGGAGAGAGAGAGAGACAGAGAGAGACAGAGAGAGACAGAGAGAGAGAGAAAAGGAGCACAGAAAGACACCAAAGAAGGCTTTGACCCTGTTAGCATTTGCTCTAGAGCTATTGTGACTTTTAACAGAGTGGCTTTTTTCTTTTTGAGATAGGCTCTAAATTGCTAAATTGCTCAGGCTGGGCTTGAACTTGTGAACCCTCTCAGCCTTACAGAGTGCTAGGATGACAGGCATGTGCCATACCTGTGGCTTTAACCATGGTTTATTTCTGCTCCTCACATCACTGTTGAGAAGGTAGGAGGGCTGCTGTGCTCCGCACATCCATTCAGGGATGTGGGTCTTACCTAGTTTCTTTCTCCACCATCAACCAGGGTTTCCTCGTCTCCATAAGGAATTCTAAGGAAGATTCCTGAAATAGGATTTATTCCAGTTTAAAGGAGGGGAGAGAAGATCAAAGAACACATGCCCAGTATGTGAAGTTGCAGGACTAGGAGAGGCACAGGTCACTCCACTTCCTTCCCTCGGGAAACATGAGGTCACACAGCCCAGGATAGTGACAAGGGTTAGGGGAGGGGAGGCAGTGCTAGAAGATGTCATCCCTCAGTCCCGCTGAATTCTTGGGTATATCATTCTACTTCCCGCCCTCATGGAGACACAATGCTCAACACCCACAGTGTAAAGAAGGAGAGGTTTAATTTGCTCCTGGTTTCAGCCCATGATCAGTGGGCTCCAACGTCGTGGCAGAAGGGTGGCAGCCGAGCAAAGCTGCTTAGTTCACACTGGCTGCGAGGCAGAGCAGAGGAAGAGTACCAGAGCCGAGGAGTGAGGGACCAGACATAGACCCCGAGGCCACAGCCCATGCTTTGCCCGGATATATCCAGAAGCATGCTCCACCAACCCCGGTGGGTGGATTCCGAGCTGAATGAACAGAATCCAGTCGCCACACTGGGAAGGAGAGAGACTGAATTGTGGGGAGCAGCCAGCCCTCCCTGCTGTAGCTGTTCCTTAGCCAGCCCCAGTTTATCGGACATTTCCGTGGCTGCTGTCCAAAAGGAGATATGATGTGCTCAGGATGCACTGACTGTGTGTGTAAAGCATTCTTAGTAGTGCAAATTTCACTCAAACACTTATCAGCAGATTACTGACATTACTACAAAGACTTTGAAAAAATAACCTCCGGTATGAATTTGAATACAATTTTTCCATTAATGTGGAATGCTTTATATTGAGAATACAAAATTTATGGGACAAGGTTATGAGACAAGTTATGATAGATAAGCAATAAGCTTTAGAAACCAATAGAAATTAGGCTAAATGTTAAGATCTGGCAATATCATCTACACTCAAAATGATCTTGCGTATAAGGAAAATTAGTTTGGCTTATTTATATGTAAAGCAATGCACAGCACAAAACAATTGGTAAATTTGCGAGTAATCTAGACTTGAATTTTAGTATTTTAGCAGATGTTCACAAAGGAAGATGCCTTTATATGGAATTCAAATGTTAGGGGAAGGATCAGTTTTGCAATAGTTGGAAAACTAGAATTTGAAACAAGTACTTGAAAGGTACCTCAGACTGTACAATTGAGTGATTTGCCTTTGTTCATTTCAATCTATGATATTATTTAAGAACCAGCCTCCTGTTCCTAAATCTTTAGAGGGTGCTTTCCTTGATATAGATGAGAAAAAATCTGTAGTTCCATCATGTAGTGTGTGAGTGTTATAGAAGCTGCAGGTGTCAGCAGATAGCTTAGATGGAGATCCAAATCGAATTGAAAGCTTTTCAAATTTAATTTTTTTTGGTATTGCTAATATTCAGTGAATTAGGACAAATCTTTCAGTATAAATGAGATCAAAGATATCAATGAGATCTTTGCTGTTGAGAGTTTCATTCTGAATGTCTCCCTATGATGCCTACTACTCTAATTTTCTTTATGAGCAACACATGACCTCCTGTTTTAACAAATGCCAGTGGGCTTCTCTTTTAACTGTGTAGCTTTCATTCCTTTCTTCTACAAATATTTGGAAGTCTACAATGTGAGAATCTGAGTACTAAGCAGAGATAAATAAAATCAATGTCATATGTTGATGGAGACAGTAGAAAATAATAAAAATATGTGACAACAGGCATATAAGAAAAAGCAGGTGTCTTATAGTCCTGGTTGGAGAAGTTGTCCCTGAGAAGGTGACCTAGGAGCAGGGAATAGAGTGGAAGCTGTGTGAACATCAGAAGGAAGAAAACCCCTTCTAGGCATAAAGCAGAAAGTGCTAAGAATACAAGATTTAAAAAATAGCTTGATATTTTAGAAGAACAGAAAGAATCCAGGACTATAATGAAGCAAATAAAGAATGAGGTGAGGCTGTAGAAAGCTACAGAGCTTTACCCATAACAAGGGGATGGGATTCCATTGAATGAGATGAAAGGTGGTTAAGAAGAGTTTGAGAAAAAATGGTGACTTGAGTCTGTTTGAAAAGTGAGAATGATAAATACCGTATTGTAAGAATCTCTTCTGAGTACTCCAAGTGGCCTTCCCAGAGGCCAGCCCACTCTTGTTCCTCACAGATGGTGCTCTGTGGGCTCAGGTGGCCCGAAAGCCCAATCCAGTTGTCTGTGATGTTCCCCTCTGACACACATCCCCACCTGTCATCCCTCCCAGCTCAGCCCGACCTGAAGAAGAGTGGAAAAGACAAACGTTCCCCAAAGTGTGCTCTACGGACGCCAAGGACAAATAAATGTGAGTGGCACTGTAAGAAACACAGCGCACCAGATTGGTTCTTAGAATTTTTCAAATATTAACATGATTTGTGGATGTCAAGAGAGAGCTAAACTACTTCAGTACTTCCAAACTCATGTGATGGTATAACTCCCATTTGGGAAATAGTAATAATCTAATTCACAGAAATAGTATTCTTTAGAAGAGCATTAGGGTAATACTGGACAAAAGAACGGATTTTATAGAATCAAACAATATTCTTGAAAATTGTGATACATCTGTGATGTGCTTAGAGAACCCACAGCAGGCTGCAAATATCTGAGGAGTGAAGTGTGAAAGCCTTCTAGGATGAAAAATGTCAACTGATTCTACCAACACGATCATTTGATGTTAAGATTTGAATTCTCAGAAATCTTATCCATATTCAAGAATTAGAAGACTTTTTAAAAATCAAAGTATCTGTAAAGATATTGCTCGAAAAATGTATCTTTGATTCACTTCCTTTATTAAATTTATTGTAAACTTGTGTGTCAATGAAAATTGTTACTTTCTCCTCTTTCTTCTCCTCCTCCCATCCCTCTTCTCCATGGAAAAAATAAGGAAAGAAGGAAGGGAAAAAGGGAGGAAAGGAGGGAGGGGGAAAAAGAGGGAGGAAGGAAGGAAGAAAACAATAAAAATTTCCTTTACAAATAGCCCAGTTCAGTGGTACTTTTTCAAGTAATTTAATTTAAAAACCCAAAGCTATACTAGAAACTTTACCACGATGATTTCTAAACAGAGACAGGATTTCTAACTACAATTCTTGAATTCTGGTAGCAAAAGATAGCAAGCTGTGAAATTTTATCTCATCATAAAAAAGGATTAATATGGCTTATAACTAAATGTCAAAATAGATTTTTATTACATAGTCTAATTTAATTTCTCAACTACAAGATGTCGGGAGGACAAAATAATTTATTCTCCACTGCTTCATTCAGAATTTTTATACTAGCATCTCTGACTGTAGGCTTTCTACCTTTCTGGGATAACTGTGTAATGAAACTCAACTAAGAGCGTTACTGCATCGTAAAATGGTACTATTCAACATGTGAACCATTGCCTCCCAGAGGCTGTGGCATCACTGGGAAAATGTTAGAAATGCAGAATCTCAGGCCCCACTCCAGACCTACGGAATCACAATTTGCATTTTAATAAGATCTCCAAATGATTGATGAACATGCTAAGGCTTTAGAAGTGTTATCTTTGGAGGTGTTCTTCTGGTGTTTTGTTGCCATTAGGAGTGCTATGTCTGTACTCAGGGATGATCAATGAGTTTTCCTAAGACACAATCACTAGGCTTTCAGTTCACCTCCTTCACTATGTATCTACACAAAGTTTATGATCTACAACTAACTGAAAATACTGCTCAGAGGGCAATGTAAATATCATTTTTTGTGCGGATCTTACAAACAAATGTTGAACAGATAATTGATTCCACAGTTTACCTATCTTGCCACCATAATGGGGTCCTTTAGCAGGTGCTTCACGAAGCATACTGCATGTGTACGCATGTGTTCTACAGTCTCTCTCCAACCCTAGTTGACATCAGAGCCACCTTTGCTCCAACTTCACCAAGTAGCAGAAATGCAAACAGCCAGAACGTTAGCCACTGAGTTCCCAAGTATAAGATCTCCCCTCTAGTAGGAGTATTTGGTCCCTTTGAAATGTTTATAACCTAGATTCTGATCCAAGTTTCTCCAAAATCCTTAAGTACACCCCAAACTGAATCTTCTGTCAAACACATCACCAGATTATATGGATGGCTAAACTCAGTTAAAATCAAATATCTGATCTTCTCCAAGCTTGACCTTCTCTATCCACTTGTCTGAAATGCAATGGCACAGTTGCATGCTGATCACTGAGTCCAGCACCACGTCACAGGGGCAATGATATGAGGAAGATTTAGCATCCGAGAGCAGGACCAAATGTATTATATTCCAAAACTACCACACCCTGGGCTACCTTCATTCTTCTCCTGCTGAGCCTAAGACTTGGCTGTCCCATGTTCAATGTACCCTTTTGCTCCTCTGCCTTTTTCAATATCCTTTTTCAATACCCCATGTTATGGCCACTGAGGGATCCAAGTGCTAAGATATGCATGTTCATTATCTCCTTTAAAGAATCATTTGCTTCTATAATTTTAAAAAAAAATGACAGAAATATCAGGGATTTAGGGCAGTGAAGCTATTCATAGTGAGTTGTCATTGAAGGTTGTAGAGAAAGAGATCTAGTTTAGGACCAAAGATGTAGATATTTCAAACAGGGCTTGGTATCTTGTAATAGGAGAAAAAGAGTAAATGAGACATACACTGACTTTCTGCTGGCAGAAAGGGATGAGTAAGAAAACGAGGAAACTAGTTACATGTAAAAACTAACCTTTGAGGGGAGGGAACTTCCTTGCCTAGGGCTGAGATTCTCCATCTTCCTACTGAGTACATGCATGTGCAGAGCTCAAAGGTCCCTCATTCCGCACTCCCTCTGGGGCAGAGCAGATGAGGTCAACCCTGAGACCCAGTATCTCATCCAGCTTCCCCCATTCACTTCAAGCCTTACAAATCACAGTTCCCCAAAGGATCCCCGCATTACTTGGCCTACCTGTCACATTTTGCACATAGGCAACTTTCTTCTTGCTATTCTACTCTTGGTCTGTTAAGATATTCCTGGTTCTCTTATGTCTTATAATTCCTTTTTATACCTAATTATAAGTTGCTTTTTCTCTACCAGATCCAAAACTTTGATATCTTGCAGGATCTTTTCTATAATTTTCTTCTGTTCTCCCCTTGCCTGCCATCATCCTCCTGTATGTTTATGAGGCTAATATTATAACAGGAGTCCCAAGGGTCCCTCCTTTCTCCCAAAGTTTTATGTATAATTTTCTCTGCAACACATTCACTTGCATGCCTGCTAGAAAAGACACACTCAATACAATCCACCCCACCCTAATGATTTTCCCATTGAGATCTGCTCCTCTTCTTTTCCTCTTATCATAATGAGTGGCATTGCTCAGTTAGCCAGGGTCTGTGGATTCTATGCTCAATTACTCTCTTGCCCTCACCCTTCCCTTTCTCTTTAGCCCTTTAAGAAACATTCAATTGGGGCTCTTGGCATTTTTCTCCTATAGTAATACATCATCAGTCATTTAACTAGATTACTAATTTCCCATGACTCCTGTCTACCCAGGTGTGTTATTGTACAATATAAGATATTTTGTACACTGCAATAAAAAATCCATATTTATTAGCATGGTGAACTCTTTTTCCATGATCTAAACTCCCCTTTCCTTTTCTGTGTCTATTCCTCTCCCTTCTCCAATCTGCACCAAGTGCATAAAGCTTCTTAACAACACCAGGCCCTCCTGGTGTTCAGCCTGGTAAGCACGTCTTTACATGTACAGGTTCAGTTCAGGTTTCTCGCTATGGGTAAAGCTTTTCCTAACTGTTGTAAATTGATCACTCCTTTCTTTGCTGCTACATGAATTGTATTTTTTTTAAAATGTAGCACTTCATTTGTTTTACATCAGTCTCCTACTTTAATTTCCTTGAGTATAGAGTATTGTCTTATTCATGTTTATATTTGTAGTACCCAACACAGTACCTGGCATAATAAGGTAGTTGTCATTAAATATTCACTGAGACAAAAAAAAATATATATATAGGCATGGAATGAATTCAAAGAAAATGGACCTTATCTGTAGTTTGCTTCCTGATGCCTAGAATTTATCAGTACAAAGTCAGTTTAAAAGTCAACTACATCTGGTAGACTAAACAGGATTCGTCCCTAGGCTAACAGGATGATTTCAGGGTCATTCTTGCTATGATGAGCAAGTCTGAAAAAGCCAGACCAGAATCCTAACCATGTGGGCACTGGCAAGTGGTCTGGAAGATTCCAAAAGAAGAGGGGGCAGATATTTTCTCTTAAAAGACATCTAAGTTACAGAGACAGAGGGACATAAAAGAACCGGGTTAACCCTTAGACAAATGCTTCCCTCCAGTTCAATTCCCATGCAGACCTTTTGATGTTGTTTCTAAGTCAGATTCTTATCTCACTTCGAATAATATTTTTAGCCAATAGTATCTACTACCTCTTTTAACTGAGTTCTTTCTTGTGAGAATTAGAAACTTTCCCTACTTTGGAGTCAAATTCCATTTGACATTTCTGTCTGTGAAAGATTATCAAATAAGATTATGAAATCTGAAAGATTATTTTGCTAATAACATGTCCCTTGGATTAAAAAAAAAAGAGTGTCCAGTGCTATTGATAGCCTGGCTCAGGAAAGGAGTCTGTTATGATGACAGCAGGAAAAGTTTAATACTGCCCTTACCCTCACTCTGCTCTAAGGTTTTTATTTTATATATAGCTTAAAGGACTCTGCAGAAATGCCCTTTGGCATTTATTCCATAAACAAGTATTCATTTTGGTTAAGCCACTAAAATTTTATTTGATTCAGTGAAAATGTTTCCAATGGAGCTGTGAAAACATTTTTTGCTCATTCTCTAAACTATTACTAGTTGGAAGCTTAATCACGTTTCATAAAAATGTATAGATACTTCCCAAATCACTTAAGGGCCAAAAGCCATGTGGTAACTTTTCCATTTGAATAAAATGTGAGGCTTGTGGAAGTGACAGTTGTAAAAGAGAGGTGGGATTAGATTCCAATGATTGTCACCCAACCTTGCTTTGCCCACTGTTGGGGTCCTGGCCATGTTGCTAGCCCAGGTCTGCTGGCCCAGAGGAATGACTCACAGTTGCTGAAGCCTTAAAGTTTAGCCATTACAGTATCGACTTACTGAAATTTAATTAAATTTGAGTGTAACTCACCCATGCCTCGTTGCTATTCAAAGTGTTAAAAGGGTAATTCTGTCTCCAGTGTGAAGAAACGGAAAATAATTCAGAATAAATGTTGAAGTAGACTTACTTTTATGTTTATAAAACGTGAGTAGATCAGGTGGTCCAGGAATTGTTTTTAATAAAAAGTCTCATTATTAAAACACGGTTTACTTGGATCTAGAAGCCGTTCTGTCTAATTTAATTCTCAGTGCCATTTTCCAGCAGTTTACTCTTACGCACATGAAAAATACTAAACAATGGCTTCTGAAACCCGCCCAAGAGAAAATAGAGCCCGCACTCTCAAAGTTTCCTCAATTTACAAGGAAAACATTGTGCAACTGAGCTCAACAAGGCTAGAAATTTTAAATACATAACTCCTGCCAACTCTTAGAGACAAGACTTCTTGGAGTAATCAGTTGGTTACCTAGACTAGACTCTGCAACATTATCTGATAGCCAGATTAGACTATCTGATCACTCCAGATACCAAGCCTCTTTTCTCTATGCACAGAATGCTTGGTTGCATGGTCCCTGAGAGATTTTGGAAAGATACGATGAACAATGGCAACTAGACTTGACATTTGTTTTAACACTGTAGACTTGACATTCATTCACTTGTTGCTAACACTGCAATATCTTTCCCCCAGCAATCTCCCTGTTGTTGACCCCAAAGCCCACCAGAGATAGCTCAGCTCTGGTTTCAATTGCCCAGAAACATTTGGCCCTGCTTTTGTTTGGTTGGTTTCTACCTCTTTCTTGATTTTCTGCTCTTTGGTTGAATGAACTAATCTTGTTTTCTTTAACCGAGACTTGAGGAAGGGCTTGGGTTCTTCCTACCTTGGCCTTATTCTTGTTCCCAGAAATCTCTAGCCTGGCACCCACTCTGACAGTTTTCCCTCTAGACAGGTGAATCTAGGATCGTTTGGAAGGCATCATGAACGAGTCAGGAATGTAGTCACTGGTCTTGACAAATCCAATAACATTTTGGAATCCATTGTCTCACCTTTAAATGAAATAAGTAATTCTACTTTATTAGACTTTTCCCCTAAGGATCAATGAAGTTAGTGTATGTAAATCTGTACTCTGCAGTTTATATAAGCAACTAGGAATGAGCTTTGATGAACCATCATTACCTACTCTTTAACTGGTTTGTATTCTGGGTAGCAAAGTATTGACCACAATTGGTATTTGAGATGATTCTAGGCTAGAATTCACTGTATAATTAAAACTGGTATCTTGAAACTTCCTACTAGCAACAAAAG
>RJWT010012597.1:0-22338 GCA_004365215.1 Cuniculus paca
TAAGGGTTAAGCAGCTGTAAATATTGATAAATTTAAGAATGTAGAGAAACTTTCTTTAAAAAAGTTTTGGAAGTTGAAATTTTCTTAGCAAGTTCTATAGTTCATATTGAAAATAACATTTGATCACTTTTAAAACACTTTCTGCTTTGCCAGTGCTTTGGCAATGATCTGTTTTTATGTATTTGTCCATGTTTTCTTTAGGGATACATAAAAATTAGACTTTAATATTGTTCTTGGTGCTAATTGCCTTAGCCATTAATTTGTTGACAGGAATTTGCTTATGGATTGATGACTCAGAGTTAACACTGGCATCTAGAATCTAATACTTTTAGGAAGTATTGTGGATATATTTTAAAATCCCAGGGGTATTTTTTCTGCCTCCAAAAAAATTTAAGCACAGAAGGACAAAAGAAAATCCAACAAACAATAAGGGACAAAAAGTACTTAAAAATAAGGCTGCATAAGGCAGCATTGTTCCTAATTCACCATAATTGCTTTCATAATTGTACATCTTAAAAGTTTGGCTTCGGTGTTGTCTTTTGTTTTAAGATAGGGATTCATTATGTTGTCCACACCGGTTTTGAGTTCCCAATCTCAAGCAATCAACCTGTTTCAGCCTCTCAAGTAGCTGAGATCCTAGGCATGTGCCATCAGCTTTTCTGGTTTGGTTCCAGTGTGTTAAAAACAAATGGAAGTGTAGCTACATGGAAGAATTATTCCTTTGCCTTTCCAACTCAGTTATAGACAGTAAACATTCATTTACCTCTTCTCCTTTGTTTCTAAATTGTACTGTAATTAGTAAGAGTTCCTTGATTTAAAGTTTCTGTGATCAACTTTTTTTTTCTTCTCAGGGGAGTTTTGGGAAGTCAATCATAGTAAAATAAAATTATTTAAATCTGATTCATACAATTGGAATGTATAAATAATCTACCACTGTTGAAGAACCCTATCAGATATTGAAAGACATGAATCCTGTAAGCATGGGAAGATACATGATGACCCTGTCCATTTTTTAAGATTCTCGTGGTTATTTTTTCTTTTTGAAAAATTTTATAAATTAGAGAAATGTTACTTATAAATCATTTCTGATAATCAGCTCATTTTACATTTGAACTCCAACAACTTATGTTCTCCAAACAGTAATATAAATAATTGGTAAAATCACTAACTAATTAACCATCAGTCCATTTTTTTTCTTTCTACTGAATGTCTGAATGTGTGGTTGGATAGATGACCCTATTATTCTGCGATTTTGGTATTGGACTAAGGAAACTGCAACTATATATTTTCATTTTCTGATATTTATTATAATCAAGATTTCTGATTAAATAGGTAATATGATGTTGCAATTATTTATAATTTAGGTGATTCTTTTTTTGGGGTACCAGGAATCGAACTCGCAACCTCTTGCTTGCCAGGCAGGCGCCGCTGAGCTATAGCCCCAGCTGATTCAGGTGATTCTGTCTAAAGAATATTCATAATCATAACCTGTATTATCTTTATTTAGCATAGTAAATGGCAGATCAAGATACCTAGATAAACATTAATATTTTTGTCATAATGAACCTTAGGCCCAACCTGACTTCGAACGTGCCATTCCTGGGCAAATACTGAGACCACAGACAGATACTAACGGAAATCAGAGAAAAATGTGATCAGCCAGGCTGAGCCTGCCATCATTATAACAATGCCTTCTAATTTAGCATGTAGGAAATTGACTTAGAGGGTTTATCAAAACACAGGTTGGTGACTTCTACTCCCAATTCTAGAGGTTTTAATTCATAGGTATAGCATAGGAATCTGTGAATTTGCATTACAAATGAGGTTTTAAGTAAGAACAGTGATATGGAAAATATGTTTGCATGAGAAATTTGGAGAATTTAATGAAGATTTTGAAGATGAATGCCAAATGACTGAATTTCTCTGAGCTTCATTTCCTTCACTAAAAAAAAAAAAAGTATGATACCCTCACTCTCCAAAACGAGGATTAATTGATAATGAATAGTAAGTGCTTAGTGCAAAATCTGATTCGTACGAGGAATCAATATATAGTAGCTGTGGTGGAAAGGGTGACACGAATGGGGGTGCAAAACAAGAGGACGCAATCATGATACTAGAATTTTAATCACTTTGAGAATCACTTTGAGTTCCATAAAAATAAAAATAAAAAAACTATGCTCATATTCTCTGACTATATTCCCTTCAGGAAGCTTTCTATTGTAAAACAAAAATCTTGAATTTTATTAAAAACATCTTGTGTATAATTTTATTTCATATGGTGCTCAAATCTCCTGACTCTGTGGTGTATATATTATTTGGAAGTAAATTCTAGGAGAAAAAAAATGAATGACTATTTTTTCTGTGAAATCAGACTCCAAAAGTACATTTTACAGGTAGGGTCAAGACTAATGAACAAATAAAAGATTTTTAATTGCAATTGTTTCTTGTTGTTTTAATATGAACTGAGCTTTTGTTGCATCTAGATCTATGGTTCTATTCTTGTGATTATGATTTAAGATTATATTAAAAAATATAAGTACAAAAAGATACTTTCAATCCAAACATATGTTTTATGTTTTTGTTAAAATAAAACATTTATAAAGAATGTTTTATCCTGCCCTCATATCCCTCCACACCCCAAATTCACTTTCAGACTATGGGCTGGTAGAAACAACTTTGTTCAAAGAAATTCTTTGCATTGTTCTGAATGACAATGAAATGATTTAGAAGTTTTTATGATTAGAGAACATGCAATAGTGCTTACCAAATTACTTTTGTTCACTAGAAAAAGTGTTTTCAAGGCCAGAATTTTTGAAGGAGGAATATAAAGAATATAAAGTTCCAGATGTTTCTCATTTTATTATAACTGGGAAGAAGAGTAAACAAAAACACCTGAAACTCGATGGACTTTAAATGAAAGATTCTAAATAGTAGCAAAACCCAAAAACTTTATGTCTTGACTTCTCATTTGCTCTTTTTAGCATTGAGTTACAAGTCCTGATTTGTCATGAATATTCTAAGGTATAAGTGTGTCAAGAGAGATAAATTATCTCTGTTTATATTCTATTCAACAAACATTTATCGAATCCCTTCAATGATCCATGTGATGTTTTAGAGCTGCATTTATATACGTTGCATATTAACTACAACTGAAAATATATTTTTTCATATATTTTATCCATAGTCACTTATGGACAATTTAAATTATGCTAAGCACTCTTCTAGATTATATAGTATACATACAAGAAGGCGTGGTCCTAAATTTCAAGTTCATGATGTAAACAGAAAAGTTAACAGGACAAATATTTAATAAGCATCCAGCCGGGATCAGACAGTGAGCTAAACTGGGAGGATACAGCAGTATTCAATCAAATAAGGCTCTAGGGAAGAAGACATAATGTGAGCAACTAAATAAATAAACACATAGTGTCTACTGTGTTATAGAAAAATAAGATAATGTATGTAGAGCAATTGAAGGAGAGGTTACCTTGGATCGAGGCTGAGCGCTTCTAGAAGTGATATTTGAACAAACTCCTGAAGAATTACAATAAAAATACCACAACAGAGCTAGAAGAAGTTATGAAGATCAGCAACAGGAAAGTTCTGATGCAAGCAAGAACTGTGAGTGTTTGCAGAATAGAATGACTCTAGTATTGTTGGAGAAAGATGAGGCGCTCTGGAGGAAGGAGGATAGGAGATGAGGTTAGAAAGACAGAGCTAGATTCACAGTGGAGACCACGGAGGGACATTACATTTTTCTTGTTTTAAACCAATGGGAACATATTAGAAGACTTAAAATAGGTTACCAATCTAGTCTGATGACATTTTAAAGAGATCACTACAGAGGATATATGAAATATGGGTTAGAAAAGAACCAGACAAGAAAAAGAGAGGTAAATTATAAATATATTAGAGTCAATAAAACTGAAAATGGACTTGGTATGGCTTGAGATGAAAGGTGGTAAAGGAAGCAAAGAGAAGTGAGTAACCTTAAAATATATTTAGAAGGAAGTAGGACCAATAGAGCTTTCTGATGGATAAAGGAGATTCTCTCTCTCTCTCCCTCTCTCTTTCTTTTTGCAGTCCTGGGGCTCAAACTCAGAGCATCTCATTTACCAGGCAAGCACTCTACTGCTGAAGCATATCCTCATTCCCTAATAAATGGAATATAAATTGATGCATTCATTACAGTTTTATGTTATGTTTAAGTGATCTCATTGAATTTCTTAAAAAAGAAATCTTCCTCAGTTATGTACAGTGCTAGTAAAGTACTGACAAAATATGTTAATTTTTGTGCACTTGCCTAGAATTTGTGAGGCCATAGGTTCAATCTCTAGTGCTCCAAAACAAACAAACAAAAAGGTCATTCTTGACCCATATCTCTCTGTTTGTAAGCAGTCACTAGATGGGAAAAGCAATGAAAGAACTGTTTGGACAATACCCTAGCATGAGTGGAGGCACACCAAGGTCAGCAGAGAAATGTGTATAGGCAAACATGACAAAAAACAGGGCAGGAGAGAGAGCTGAATGCAGGCATATATATCATGATAAGAAGTTCAGGTGTTTCCTGGTTGGTTGTGGAGAGACTCATTACTTGCATAAAAAGAATTGCATACTGTAACTATACTGTAAAGAAAGAACAGTATTTTTTTTATTGGTAAGAAATCTGCCAAACTAATGATTTAGTTGAAACTCAATTGGTTTTGAGTACCATTAGTTTAAATATGGTCTCTTTAAATTTTTTTTATTTTGAAAATAATACAACCAAACAAAATAAAACAGACAGCAGTGGTTACCATAATGCTTCTTGTTATCTTCAGAATAGTTGCTTACACCTTCAGACATATTCCAGTCACACAACACAGAATAGAGTAAAATTAACCAAAACAAAACAATGAAAGCAATACAGGGTTTCTAACCAAGATAATTGGACATCCTCAATGGCTGCAATTATATATTTCATTATCTTTGAAATAACTGTCCATGCCATCAAGTGTAATAAAATCAAACAAATCAGAATGAAATGACACTAATCAGAACAATGAAGACAATGTGAGTTTCAAATCATGATAATAGATTAACAGTGGCCACTTCCTTCCCTTTTCAGATAATTCCTCCCCTTTGACTTTCCCAATATGTATTGTGCATTTTGGATCCCACTAACTCCTTTAGTTTGTTATACTAGAGAGACAATACGAAATTCACCCATGTGACTCTGAACCATTTCATCTATGAGCACGATCACCAGTTGCCTCTATCCACCTACAAGAGCCTTGAGATTATCTTCCTTTATAGCTGAGTAGGTTTCCACCACATAAAATACCATGTCTTTCTTATCCATTCTGCAATTAATGGGCAGGCTACCCCTACTTTTTTTCTGGCTTCCTGTTACTTAGGGCATTGTTCTCTCTCCTTTGACTTTCAGTCTGTGAATTTTCTTTCTAGTTAGATGTGTTTCTTGTATAGAGCATATTGATGGATCCTGTCTCCTGATCCACTATGTTCCTTTCTATTGGTGCCTTGAGGCCCTTTTGCACTGCATTATCTCTGCCATGCTATTTTCCTGCCACTGGCTCCCTATTTTTCCTCTCCATTCAGTCGACTGGCCCCACTTGATGGTCCCCTTCTGACATTGTTCTGAGACCGTGGTCTTTTTTCTCTCTCTGTAGAATGTCCTTTAGTATTCCTTGTAGGGTTGGTTCAGTGGTCATGTATTCCTTGAGTTGTTCTTTGTCATGGAAGTATCTTGTTTCTCCATTAATTTTGAAAGAAAGTTTTGCAGGGTACATTAGTCTGGGTTGGAAGTTGTTTTCTTTCAGGTTTGCAATACTTCACTCCAGCCTCTTCTTGACTTGGTTTGTGTTGAGAAGTCTGACATGATTCTGGTTGTAGATTTGTTTTGGTTATGGCTAGCTGGAGTTCTATATCCCTCACTTGACTGTCACTTTCTTTTCCATGCTTGGGAAGTTGTCAGAAATTATTTCTGCAAATAGTGTCCTGATGTCATTTGTCTTGACCTCTGTTTTTTCACTCAATTTTTATTTCTTAAGTTATGCCTCTTTGAGTTGTCTAGCAGCTGTTGAATTGTTACTTCCTGAGTCCTTATTATTTTTAAGAGATCTTTCCTTTTGTCATCACAAGCTGCTAACCTGTCTTCAAGGTTTGAAAGTCTATCTTCAGTTTCTTTCAGGTGTTTTGCCAGCTTTCAGTGGAATTTCTAATTTCCTGGATATCTCTTTGAATCTGTTTCATGCATTGTAAATCTCTCTTATATTGTTCATTTATATCCTCTTTTCTTATCTGCATCTCATTTAGAGATGCTTAGTTATTCTTTTGTTATGTTTTTCATTTCTTCTTTTACCTGGGATAGAATTGCTGTTCTAATTTCTCCTATAGCTTCATGAAGTTGTTTCTTCACTTCAGTTGACACCACTTCAGACATTTCAGGTGTGTGATTCTCGATCTCCTCCATGTTTACCTCTCCTGGACTTGCACTGCTTGGGTTGGATGCCAGAGATTGCCCTCTCCCTCTTCATCTTGGCACATTCCTGTTTTCTTCCACACACTTGGGTAGTGTGGTCCCAGGCACCCCGTCACTGGCCGCAACTTCTCTGAAGTGAGACTGTCAGGCTTTTCTGGCTAGTGTTGGCTATGGACATCTGACAGTGGGCACCAGTGCCTCTGCCCTGAGCTGGGTATCAACCCACCCAGAGTCTGCATGGGAGCAGAACTGGCCAGGGCCTGTGAATCTAAGCTCATTAGGAACCTACAAGATGTTGTCTGGGATGTGCACAGGAGCAGCACTCGGTCCAAACAGCTTCCACGGGTCTGCCCACAACCTGGAACTGCTGGATGACTGGTTTTTCTGGCCAGTGCTGGTTATGGGTATCTGATGGTGGGTTCCTGTGCCTCAGCCCTGAGCTGGGTACCAGCCCACAAGGATCCCTGGCATTTGCATGGGAGTGTAACTGGCCAGGGTCTGCGGATCTAATCTGGTTAGGAACCTACTCGATGTCTTAAATGCACAGTAGAACTTGGTTCAAGCAACTTCCACTGGTCCTCCCACAACCTGGAGGTGCCAGAAGAAGCCGGCAGCAGTCCAGGCCCTGGGCAATCCTGCCCAACTCCAAAATGGCTCCTGGCCACTCTTTCCCAGGAGGGGATCGAGTCCCTGCACTCACCACCAGCCAGTGCAGATCTCAGCATCTGCCACTCTCTTCCACCCCCATATCTCTCTGCAGAGACCTCTGGGGTCGACTGCGACCTTGACCATGACCACAACAGTGACCATGCATCTCCAGTCTCAACAGCTCTTTTTGCAGGGTGAGTCTGGCTCTAGGCTAAGGCACTGCCAGCCACCACCATCTTCTTTGTTTCAATTCATATTTTAGATTCTTCCTGGGTCCAGGGGACCCACTTCCTTCCTTCTTGTCCTTTCCATGATGTTGTATTCCAGCATCTGAACTGTTTCTCTCAGAGAGACTGTATACTCTGCTGTTTACTGTTTTGCCATCTTTGATGTTCCACCTGTCTCTAATTTTTATAAAAAGTTCACTTCAACTTTTCTAAATCATTAATGTTCCTTAAGCATGTTATCCTTTATTAATGAATAACATTTACACCAGCAAGAAAATCAGCTTCATTATTAGTGACAAAAAATATGGTTTAAGGAAGGTAGAGAAAACTTACATACAATTAAAATATCTTTCTCTCCCATGACATTCTTGGTACCAGCAATCGAACTCAGGACTTTGCACTTGCCAGGCAGGCACTTTTGCTTCTGAGCTATATCCCTAGCCTCCCATGACATTCTTAAATTTGATTCTACCAACACATACACTAATTAAGGATTACCAATGATAACTCACAATTTGTTTGATTTTCTTTATTTATTTGTGTAGACATCGTTCTGATAATTGAAGTGGTAGTTTGCACTCTTCAAACCATCCCACATTAATCTCTGATTTCTAAGACTTTTCCATTCTTTTTTCTGTTTTGGTAAGAAGTGTCTTACTCATTTTTAAAAAAATGATAGGTAATTTTAAGTGTATTTCTACAGGGTGAAAGTATCAATGGAGAATTTTGATAGCAATTGTAAGTAAAGGAGGATTATAACATAAATTGTCTTGAGACTTTCATGGAGCGAAGGTGTTTTATACCACAAAAGCTACAATCATACTCATTTCAGCATGACCAGTACGTCAAGCACTTTTGAAGTAATGAATGCATTCAAGAAGATTGTATTTTTTCCACATTTTAAATAACAGGAAGATGGTTGAAACAATTTACTGTGGTATCAAAGGCATTTTGGTCGCTATTGCCCACACAATTCTGAAGCTGAATTTAGCTTTGGCAAAGAGTGGCCATTTTAATGAGCACTAGTTTACATTTTTCTTGTCATTGGGTTCATATAAGGCCTTATTTCTCACCCTTTATAGAAAGATAAAAAATACAAAGAATGATTATAATATGTAACCAAACTGAATACCCAGGCTGCAAGGTATTTTAGTGAATACCAGGCCGCATTTTATGAAAGATTTAGTGACTTGTTGCTACCTTGTGAATGTTGTTTAAATGAGAGAACCAAATTTAAAAGTGTAAATAAATTTTTCTCATGACTTTTCCATAGAAAACAAGGTAAATTAAACTTCGACAGACTCCTAGCTACATAAGTTAATGAAAACCATCAGCAATTTAACAAGCTACATTTGAGTATAAGAATAGTTACTATTATTTAAATGTGAAATAATTCAGCCTCCCTAAGTAATTTCCAAGACAACTTGGTTGACTCCATAATTCTCCTGGGATTATTTTTATATACTATATAGATAAAAAACCTAGCATTTAACCCAATTAAAGATTTGATAATAAATTTTACAAAGCAATTAATAGTGAAAGACTAGATTCTCTTCAATTTCGCTTTTATGAGAAAATGGAAGAATGTGTTTTTTTTTAAAGAAGCAAATGTCTCCCAATGCACAGCATACAGGGAAGAGGAACAAAATTCTTTCTGAAATTATTGATTTAATTGTACAAAAATCTCCTAACATCTTGGAGAATTTTTATTGCCATTTTGTAGTGTCTTCCTTCCACAGACTTCCCAAGCTCAGCCCTGTGGTATGCTGACATTTGGTATCACTTTTCAAATTAGTTTAAGCTGTAATTTTAAAGCATGGTTTTAATTATTCTTAACAATTTATTTGAGATATTTTTTGGGAGCTCAACACAAGAGAAGTTTTAAGATAAACCCAAGAATGATTTGTATACAAGTTTTGTATCATGTTCCTTAAGGATCTCAGTTAGGTGGTAATAGAATGAAAAAAACTTGATCAGCTCTAAAATGAAGGCATTTAAATCAATATTGAGCCTGGACAATTTAAAGGATAAAAGTGTATTTTAAATCCTTTTTTATAAAAGGATAAAAGCAGTGGTATTTTTTCAAGGGTATAAGGAGATGCATGGTGTATCATTATAACATTTTAGTGCAGAAATATATATATATATATATATATATATATATATATATATTATGTACGTGGATAGGACAAACCACTCTTAGGATAAACAAGTGAACAAACAAATAAAATGTTTTTACTTAGAAGTAGTGGGTACAGTTGTCCATCGTATGCATTATTCTTTCTCAGGGAACATGTTAGGTACTAAAGCTGTTTGATTTTCTTTTAATAGTAACACAGACAGACTATGTAAGTGACATCAGGAGAAACAAAGTGACATGCAGTTTTGGAGATGCAATGAATGGTATCTGTTTGAGAATATTAGAGTGGGGTGATATTTTAAATGGGGTTTGAAAGATTGAAAAATTTTGTCTATTCAGAAGGTTGCATTTCTGATGGATAAAAAAAGATGGAAATGTTTATGGAATATTGGAAAAGAATGGCCATATGAGTTTGGCCAACAAAATTTCTGTACAGTGTAGCACTTGAGGGTGGGGCAGAAAATTGTGTTTCCTGAGTGGATGGACTGGTCCTTATTTCTCTAATCAATAGTGCCATTAATAATTTCTGAGTAGAGAATTTACATGATCAAAGTTTGTTCAGATAGATAAAGTTTTTTGCAGACTTGAAGAAACTTTGATTAGGAAAAGTATCTAGGGCTTTAAAATCATGTAGGAAGGTTCTGAAAAAATCTTAGTGAATGTTAGCAAGAATCTAGTAGTGACATAAAATTGGAAAGTGGGAAATAATCCAAAGAATCCTAAGAAATTTGAAGCCTAACATCACAAAAGCTACAGTCTCTTTTGATGTTAAGTTGAGAAGTTTTATTTTTTTTACAGTAGTGAATATACTTCTATAAAAATTTAGTGCCTGAGAGAAAATAGACCTCTTATGAAATAAACTTTATCCTATTAATGTATAAAATTTTCAAAAGAGAAAAACTGAAAAGATGCTGTCATTTAAAGGTTTAACTCATTCATTGGTGAGCATTTAAAAACAAAAGGCAAGAGAGAAAAAGAAAAAAAGAACAAAAGTACTATTACAATGATAACTAACGTAATGAATGCATTTTGTACTATTATATTAGTTGGTTTACATGCAAATCAAGGTAATTTAAACAGTTTGTTTGCTTAATAATTTCTCCATAGTAATAATATTTTTCAACATGAAAATTTTGACCTACATGCTACCAATAAAGATTTCAAGTGTAGATGAAGGTTAGTACCATTTACCAATCAGTACTGAACAATTGGAGAATGACCAAGAGGAGTCAATAAAGTAAGTTCTTTTTATCACAAAAACTTTAACAGTGAAGTAAAAAGAATACTGAGAAGGAAGTTCAGTTTTCTTTAACCTTCGGGAATCATAGTATGTAAATGTCATCTGTAATAAATCTCAAGTACACATTGTATTTCCCTGTGATTTCTTCTTTGAATTCTCTTTATCTTTTGGCTCATATATTTATCAATTTTTGCTGTCTGAAACAGAAAACTTTGATTATGAGCAAATAATGGAACTTCTGAAATTATACCTTTGCATTTATTCTGAGTTTCTTACACTGGTCACTTTATTTCCAGCATTTTGAAGGATTAATAGATATTTTGGAATATTGCCAAAGTATTCTCTTAAGTTAATATATGATATTTTGATTTATAATAGACTAATACTTTGAGATATCATGTAAAATGTAAGCTTCTTATGCTAAAACCTAATTCAGAATGGAGATAAGAAGTTTCCATTTGTTAGGGAATCATCGGAAACCCAAATTTCTATATTCTTACTTCTGGAACTACCAACCTAGATATGGATGATTGAAGGGAAAGATTTCAAGGTATTAGTAAAATAAGACAATTTAATAGTTTGGCCTGATTGTCTATTGTATGTGCCCTACTATCCTAGTTTGTCTCGTACTTACCATTTGCTAGGACCTGATATTTCAGCGTCAACACTGATGAAGTATAATTGGAGGTTGACAGAATATCGATTTTTCCCCCCTCTCTACTCTGTCTTTCTTGTAGCTTGGAAAGGAGATGCAAAGGCTTGAAGAAAATTCTACTTAAATATTTTTCAAGATATTCGATGGAGTTGCTTATTTTATATCTCATTTTAAAATTATAATTTAGACCCACAGTTGTAAAACAACTTTTAGTATTTGTGGATTTAAGCATTTTTCATTTTTAAAAAGTATATAACTATTATGTGTAAAATATGGTCAAAAGAAAACATAACAATAAACTTTCAAATCTAGTTCTAAAACTAGAATTCACTCTTATTCCATTATTTACTTCCTTCTTAATTTTTCTGTCCTTACCTTTATGTTTTTTAACCCTAAAGTTACAAATTGTCTGCTACGTGAAAGTTTCTACTCATACAGGGTCCCGGGGTACATCTTGACTTAAACTTATTCCAAATGCCTCTTCTTTTCTTTGTTCTTTGTTCTCTTCTCTTTTCTTTTCTTTTCTTTTCTTTTCTTTTCTTTTCTTTTCTTTTCTTTTCTTTTCTTTTCCTTTCTTTCCTTTCTTTTCTTCTTTCTTTTTCTTTCTTTCCTTCCTTCCTTCCTTTTTCCTTCTTTCATCTTTTAAAAAATTACATTCAGTGCTAAAATATAAAACAGTACTAGTGTATTTTCAAGGTATGGTTGGGCCAAGCAATCTGAAACAGCAACAATAAAAACACATCATCTTCAACAAAAGCCAATTCTTGATCTGAGTCATCTGTAATGTGGCTGGAAGTATACAAAGTACTCATATTTTTATTTTAAAGTATTCATCTCTGACCTCTGAGGATTTGATGAGATCAGAAATAGAATTACAGATGTCTTAAATGCAAGACAATTTGGAAAATTGTTTTGGCTAGCTTCTCAAATCCAAGACGTTTGGATTTTTTATAAGCTAAAAAGATGTATTTTGATGGAATTAATTCAAACTTAATGCTATATAATAGATGCTTCAACCAACTGAAAACTGACTATTTTTTAAAAGTACAACCTAGAGTTCAGAAACTGTAAATGTATAACATCAAATTGTTACAAGATGGTCTTTTATGACTTATCAACACATAGCTTCAGCAATAGAACACTATGTGTACCCCAGAACCTCCTCACATCCCTTTCTAGTCATCATCACCCTCAGGTACAACCACAATCCTAACTTCTAACACTATAGGCTAGTTTTACCTATTTTTTGGAACACTTTATTAAAAGGTGATGCATTATTTGTGCTTAGCTTTTTAAAATTAACATAGATATTTTAGTGTCATTTCTTCTCTTTATATGTATGCTGAGCAGCGTACTAGGGTAAAAGTAAGCATTTGAGCTGAGCTAACCTGAGTATGAATCTAGACTGCTATTTACTAATTTCAATGGATTTTAATAAATTAATCTCTACTGACCTCCATTTCTTCTTCTATAAATGGAAACAACAGCACTTTGTTGAATGACTACTGGGAAGCCTAAGTGAGATAGTTTGTGTAAAGTACTTGGAAAATAGTTGTTCAGTAAGTGTTAGTCTCTTTTACCTTCTCCCTTTTCTATTTAAATGTAGTAGTGAAACAAAGCAAAGTTAATACACATGTAAGCAAGAAGATTTAGTCAAAAAAGACATGCATTGTTCAAAAACACAATAAACATTGATAAGTTACTTAAAGTAGTTTAAAGTAGCACAGTTTTATTCTCCCTTTACATCCTGGCAAATTCAGTATGTTGCAAATGTACTGATATAATATTGGAAGGACTTCAAGTTTCAATAAAGCCAAGTGAAATGTCAAATGACCATATGACTTAGCATAATGTCAAGAAGATATGAAGTCAGGAGATTGGATGATATTTCTTTCTCTTCTCCCTTCTGATTGGCTAATGAGGGATCCTCAGACATTATTTTGATCTTAAGTTTAATAGAATAAGGGTTTCTATTTGACATATCTGTGTTTCTAAAATATAAAGATATAAATATAGTCAATGTGAATAGCTGTAGTTATTTTCTCTGTACTTGTTTTAATTATTACTGTTAAGTAAAATTTAATACTTGAAAACTATCAGAAATAAATTTACCAAATTCTAAATGTCAATGAATTTTTATGTGTTCTGAAAATTACATCTTTTTGAAAAATGCTGAATTTAGTTACAGAGAGCAAATTACAAAAATGTTTTTCAGAAGAGCCAATACTTTTTTCTCTAGAAATGAAAATGACAGGTATAATTCAAAATATAAAGAATTTCTAGTAAGATCACTTGCTAATATTATTGAATTGTACTCATTGTTCAAAGGACATTTCAATATTTTTCTCCTGTTTTGACTGAAATAGTAAAATTTAAATTAGTTTACTTTAAAGGCAGAAAGTATATGAATAATCTTCTGTACTGTTATTGTAAAGTTCAAAACATAATAGATACAATAAGCATAGAGAAGATAGAAGTGGCCAAAAGCATAACCAAAATTGTTCAATATTCTTAATCATTAGGGAAATGCAAAAAAGTACACTAAGGCATTGCTTTAAAACTGTTGCTATGTCTATTATTGGGAGAGAGAAAAAGAAAGAATGACAGACAGAAAAAGGAAGAAAAAGAAAGAAAGAAAGAGAAAGAAAGAAAGGAAGGAAGTTTAAAAAAGAAAAAGAGGAAGGAAGAAAAGAAAGGCAGTCAAAAGGTATTGGAGAAATTGAATTCCTTTCTCACAGTTAGTGGAAATGAAAAATGGAATGGCCACTTTGGATAATAGAATAAAGTTAAAAAAAAAAACTTTGATGTCAAACAAAAATCCCACTCCTGGGTATTTATCCAAAAGAAATGAAATCAGGATCTCCAAAAGATCTCTCAGGTTCCTCGCAGCCTTATTCACATTAGCTGATATGTGGAAACAACCTAAAATCAACTGACAGATAAACAGATAAAGTGAATGTCACACACACATACACACATTAATGCACTAATATTATTCAGTCTTAAAATAAGTAAATTCTGCAATGCATGAATAAATTATATGATGAACATGAAGCACATTATATAGTGATACAAGCCAGTCACAGGAAGAAAAATATTGTGTGATTCCACTTATGTGAGGACAAAAATAATCAAATTCATAGAACCAAAAAGTGGAATACTTTTTGTCAGGGGCTTGGAAAAGAGGGAATTACTAAACTTGGGGCATAAAATTTCAGTTAAGTAAGAGGATTAAATTGTAGAACTCTATTATACCTATAGCAAACAATAAAGTGCAAAACACCTAAAAGTGTTTTAAAAGAGCAAATATTATTTTGTTAAACATATATTCATAAATATGAATGAATAACATCAAAATTATTTTGTACTAATATAAAATATTTTAAATTTTCTCTTTATGTAGGAATTTATTAGCCTTTTAGATGGTGCTTGCACACCTGAGTATCAGTTTATGACATGAAATGTCCAAAGATTTTTATTATTTATTTATAAAATGTTTTTCCTCCTGGTATAAATCTTTTCAATAGCTTCCCATGTGTGCACAGTCCAATTGTTTGTATCTGCAATTAAAATCACCAATTTAGAACATTTCAGCAAAGAAATAGACCACAGTCCCTGCAAGAACTTCGTGCTTCAAAACCTAAGAAGTAGACTGTTTTCCTTCTTAAATGCTAATCAAGTCACTTTATGAAAAAGATGTCACCAACAAACATGTTATTTTTCTCACACATAGATGGCGCTACCGACCCATCATCACAGCTCTCTTTCCTGAACTTTCTCTGTGAATGAACATCAATACTTTCTGTGTCTGGTCCCCAGATCGTTTCTATTTATGGAGAGCTAACTGGGGTTTTGGGTAGGGTGAAATCTTTAACAAGGAGCTGTTATTATTGTATGTAATCAACTGTGCTAACATTAGAAACAGAATATGTTGGTTGACTGGACTTTTCATATTTCAAAAATTTGATAAATTTGTTAATAATAAGTGAAGACAAAGGCGGTTGATTTGGATCCCTTTACTTGACTAGTTTGTGAGGGACTGTGTGTTTCGCTGCATCATCCTTGCATCTGTTTTTCTTACTTGAAGAGAAGGTACCAATATTTATTGACCATCTAGCACATGCCAGTAACTGGGCTATTCACGAGGAACATATTATTCAATTCCCTCATCCCTACAGGGGAATGGTTTGTTTTCTTTATTCTATATATAGAAAACATGAAACTCAGAGATATGGTGTGACCTGAGGGCTCATAATTAAGGCACCCAGGCATGGTGATCTTGTGATTCAAGCCTAGTTCTATACGATTTGAGATTTAAGTCAAATGTTCTTTTTATAGAAGCCTGTCCTGGGAATATGACACTAACTTTGCAATACATTTAATGTTAGTCTTGTTCTGTACTAACACGAGTGCCCTAGGAAAGGGTAAATAATAGTCTTTTGGAGATAAAATACAACAGAAGCTCTCTTAAAAGAACTTCATTGAAACAGATTGACCAATTGTCTCCTTGCTTCAGTATAGATCATACTAATTTGCATAAGTGAAGGTTTAGAAATGTACAAAATAGGCCCTCCCTGGTGCTCTATATAATTTGATGTAAACTTATTAAATGGAATACCAATATTTAAAAATTATTGATAGATATTTATGATTTGATTGAATAACCCATGAAGTTGAATATTTCAGAGTCCATGGAAATCACAAGAAAAACAGTTTATTTTTTTGTGGTTTGAGAAAAGATAATTTATCAAAAATTGGCCACATTTGATGACTTGACAAGATTAACATAACATAGTTATGTTGCTATATCATGTATGCTGATTGTTTCTGAAGATCATTGGGACCACTGCTTCAGAAAATGGAGGGAAAAATTTATTACTCATTATTTTGAAATCCGAAAACATTTGAAAGTGCTGGGTTCTCCCTCACATACCCAGTGTAATGTGATTACATCAGATAGATGTATTTCTGTTCTGTAAGAGCAAATTGGCAGGCTTTAATGACACATAATTAGTTTTTTATATAAATTAATCTAGATAAGACTTCTATTGCATGATGAAATTTGATGATGCTGTTTCTAAATCTTGTTTTAATTTAGATTATAAAGTTTTTAATAATCTTTGCATTTCTGACACTCATCAAAGCCCTTTGGTGAAGAGATCCATGACAGAATTTATGGCATTCCTTAAGGAAGGACATGCATCATCTAAAAGAGCAGGAAGCAAGCCGAGTGTTCCCAGAATGAAGCCATGAGGACCTGAGAGCTAGCATAATTTGAAAAGTGTACATCCTTCAAGAGGTAAACAATGAAGAGAAGACCATCTGAAGCAGAAGTGCAAAGTAAGTTAAGAGTCTTGATAATCCTTTTAGAGGACAACAGGAGGATGACTCCAGATCAAGCATTTAGAGGCAATGAATATGATAACTAGAAATGGAACTGTGCAGTAGGATTCCCAGATAACGGGAGAACTGAAGAGGGAAGTTGCTAATTGTGTATAACGTTGAAAGGCAAACTCAGAACTCAGATTCCATCTGTGGGATTTTTTTGCTTGAGAATGAAAAGTTCCACTTTGCATTTTTATTCTTGCATTATTCCTGCCATACATACCCCATCATATAGATTTGATCTTGATAATACTCTTTCACAATACTTTAACTCTATATTTATTCTCTTTTCTACTATAGAATTTCTCTCTCTTTCCTAGATTTTTTTAAATCAACTTTCATAGGCTCAAATGCAATCAGTGGTCTTTCAGTGCAATCACAAAAAAGCAGAAAGTCTTCATTACAAGTCTGCTTTCATATTCCACTACATCTGAATATTTTTTCTTAATAGGATAAAACAAACAACAAAACTAACTCCTCCATAGTTTTTACTTGCTTTTTATTACTTTTCAGGTTTCTGCTTTCCATCTTCTTTCCTCTCTAAACTTTTTACTTATTGAACTTCAATAATTTCCCTGTTATCATATCTAAAACATACTTCTTTGTCTTCACTTCTCTACTATTTAACAGTATTCAGCATAGATGACCACTCACTCTCTTTTGAAAGAATTTTCTTTCTTGGCCTCCAAGATACATCATGTAAGGAATAATTTACCTTGAGAATAAACAAAGAAGGTTGCTGGATGTTTTCAATGCAGTGTTGACCATTAGTGAGTATCTGAAATTTTGGTTCTCTGAACCTCGCCTTTGAGCTATTTTATAACTTGAAGTGATAGATAACTGACAACAAAGGAAATGATTCTTGTCTATGGACTAGAAAATAGATCCTATCTAATAGGGAGAGCAATTCTCACATCCTTCTTTTCCCCCAAAAAGCTAGTTTTGTGTACATTTGCAAATTTATTTCAACATTTATTTATTTCACATAAACTTGCAGTTCTTTAATTTCCCTCATTTGAATTGATTGTGGTGTCTCTCTGACTTTTCATTAATTAATGTTAAATAAATTTTTGACACATTTATTTTTTGTCTCTAATAAAGTCATAATTTTTATTTTTTTAGAAAAAATGTCTTTTAACACACATTCTTGATCTTGCCCATTATTCTAACCACAGATTATTGGTCTCTTAGTTCTAAAACTTCAACTGACAGCTTTTGCTTTCTATTTTGCTTGTGTTTCTATTCAGTTAGCCTTAGTTTCTCGTGATATCTTCATACTTATGACCTCCATTTATCTATCTATCTATCTATCTATCTATCTATCTATCTATCTATCTATCATCTATCTATCTGCCTGAGTTCCAGACTCATATATCCAATTTCTTATTGGATATTTAAGTACTATCACTATTTCACTTTTTATAAGAAAAATGGAATTCTTGATTCCTAGCCTCCCTTGATCCACAGAACAACAATGGAAACTTCAACAAAAAGTAATTCAGTGAGGACCCACCATCTCACTCCTTTCCCAGGTCTCACCATTTTAATAAATATCCAACCATCTAGCCAACTGCTCAAGCAAGAAACTCAAAAGTTTCTACCATCCTACCCATCAATCAGCTTTGTATCTTTTGCAAGAAAGTGTCTCAAATTCATGTTGTTATTGTTCCTGCCACCACTGCATCATTACTTCCCTGTACCACAGTAATGGCTATCTATCTTTCTTGTTCACAACTTCTCTTCCTACCCTGGTATACTCTTCATTTACTGTTGTGGTGAGTTAACTAAAGGTCACTTGTAACACCCAGTTGAACTGAATGTATAAATGTAATTTACCAGTAAAAAACTAGACCATGGTCATTTTATTGTATTCATTTTTCATAAAAACACAAACTATGAAAATGCAAAATGTATTCCTAATGGGCATAAATCAGAATAAGTAGAATGGAAATCAGAGGTAAGATATTTTTCAAAGCAAGTAGATAATTATTTTCAATGGAATCAGTGCAATGTAGATTTACACAAACGTATTAGATGAATAAAATCTATATTAATTTAGTCTAATTTTTATGTTTTAGGATTGAATTGGCAGAGTGATGATTCTTGAATTTGGATAAATTTTTAAACATAAATGCTGATGTATAAAAGGTTTTCAATTCATGGTGCATTGCATAGTATATGAAATGATTGACATAAATAATATATTTGGAAAATTTGCTCCCTACCATCACTAGTGTTGGTTTTAATGTGTGTTGAAAAAGACACAGATAAATATTACTGTTTAGGGTAGCACCTCATATTGCCAAGTCTTTCTGTTAAACAAAATGAACCAGAAACATCATGTTTGAATTTGCCTATTGCATATATTTGAAGATTTGATGAAGGCATGTAACTTTTTCTAAATTCTTGTCAGGGAACATGTGCTTACTGCACTGGGGATTTTTTTTTTTCCAATTTCATGCTCTAGGCATCCCAACTTATTAAGGTTAGCCTATAATTAAAGAACTTCCTGACAGCACTGTATTATGTCAAATCTATTGTCTATGCTCAAATACTGAGTACTTATGCTCTGATATTGCTGCCACTTACTCATCTTGCAGCCACTTAAGTCCTGAAGCAGCTAGATGTGAATCTTTTGGTCATTAGTCATGTATTCATGTTGAGATTATTTAGAATTTTTCTCAACTGTATCCAAGTGACATGTCTATATATATGCATATGTCAGTAATTCTGTTGACCAGTGTCCTGAGATAATAGCATCTCTTCAAAATAATTACATTTGCTCATTGCTTGAATTGTGGTTGTTAGGGCAAGTAGATCATTGTGCAGTGGAAATTTCATGCCAAAAGGAGCCAATGGACTTACATTATAAGGAGATCTGAACAAGGCAGTAAATGCACAGTAGTAAAAAAAATGAAAATTCCAGTTGAGTTGCTTAAGTTTGGCATTATTGTAATAGAATTATTTGAAAACATTTTTAAAATTTTATTTTTTATTGGTATGTGTTTGTACGTACAATTACATTCCTAATGGGAGATAGGACATGTACGCAACATTTTCCAGTTCCCCTCCTTTTTAATCCCCTTCTCTCCCTCCCCTTCCCTCCCCCTCTTAAACTCTTGCATATATACATATATATATTATAATATATATGTTATGTGTATTTTTAAAAAATATATGTATGTAGTACATGATGATCATATTCCTCATAGGGACTTAGTGCATGTACACAACACTTCACAATCTTACTCTTCTTTTTATTAATCATTCGCTCCACTCCTTTCCCCCTTCGTCCATCTTTCAGTTCCCTTCGCATATGCCAAAGATCCATCTTGCTATTTCCTACTGTCTAGTCTTTATTTTGTATTTTATTTATCTATTAGGGGCCTCATATGAAGTGATATTTAATTGCGATTCCAAGTACTTCCTTTGATGTATAACTAGAAATCTGAGCATTTTGAATTTTTGTTCTCAAAACTTAGCCTTTTTAGATTAGGTTACATAATTATCTTAATTTACTTTCAGATTAAATTGTTAAAATGAACAATTTTTTTTGACCTGAATATATCCAGAGAGTATACTTTTAGTGTGAGATGTCAAAGTATGTTTCTTTTCTCTACATGAACATAATTTGCAGATTCAATTGACAATTGATACAAAAATGATTCTATAGTTGGAGACACAAGTGAACTTGAATTTTAACCTTCTAATGTTTATATAGTACATGTATATAGAAAATGAGTTAAAATTTAGAACTGCAATCATTGCCTGAGTTTTCCACATTTTGCAAGGCCTAATTATCTTTTTACTTAGAGAATTTTCCATTTTTTTGATTTACTAAGATGCAAAATAATTTAAACTAGTACATTTTCATTTGGTTGAATTTGTAGCTAAAAGGATATGTATTATGAACTTTATTCACATATCATATTTTGCATGTACTTTGCCTACGGCCTCATGGAACACATTGGTGGCCTACCAGAAGCAAATAAGTAAGCCAATCTGGGTGAGTGGCCAACCTTAGGACTGATCCTCAAGAAGTGAAGATGTTGTACTTCTGAGTACAATGCTACTTCAGACTGATTATGATGCTATGCATAACTAAAAGGCTCACACTGAGTGATGGATATTTAGCAGCAAATGAAATACAGTACTTCTAATTAGGCTGTTCTTGACATGTTCTTGGATACAAGTAGAACTCAAAAAGTTTAAAATAAATTATCAGTCCATAACTAAAAGGAGTGGAACAAGACCTATCTTCTAAGAGAACAAACTGGCTAGAGCTAGGCAGGTTTTCAGGATCCTGCAAAATTGGCTGAAGTTTAAAGTGCCAGTAGCAGAGGTTTACTGCAGCACAAACTGGGAAATAGCATAAGACCAAAGATCAGTGAATTTGTACAGATGGCGGGAAATACAAATAAATGTTGAACTTCACAGATTCCAGTATTAGAAATTTAGTTCACACTAGACCCTATATTTTATTTGGGAGATGATTTCTTATGCGAGGTTCGTTGGTTAGGTGATATGGAGATCTTCAACATAGTGGTTAAAATGCACAAATGCAATCACTTAAACTCTCTAAAATGAATATTTTAAGCTTAGTTATCTAATTGTTTTCACAGATTTCTTTTTCATTAATCTGATTAGTTTATTGACAGTCTTTTCCTTTAGAATTGTTTAGACATGATCTCAAGCACATGAAAGTTTCTTGTCTATCATATAGAGTTTTTAAACATTTAACTCTAAACTTTATTTTTTATTTAAACATTTTTATTTTAATATCTTCTTGATGTTAAGTAGATTCATATATGTTTGGATCATGTCAGAACTAGTATTTTAGTCTGTTTTAATTATAAAAGTTTTAGTTTTATAAAGATTTTAAAATAATGTATTAAAGTGTAAAATAGTTTGATGAAAGTGTAAAGCTCTGTGAATGTTCACAAACTGGATATAAACAAAGAAATAAACGTTGTTATGAGCAACCTCAACAGCTCGTTTAGTTACAAACTTCAGAAGAATAATCATTCTGCTAATAATAGATAAATTCTTTGTGACTTTGAGCTTTATATGAAATGAATTATATATATTGTGTGTGAGTAGTTTAATTTGCTCAATATTATGTTTTTGAGATTCCTCATTGTTTCCTCAGTGGCTTTTAGTCATAGATCATTTGCTATCAATTATATACAATGTCCCACTGAATAAATGTATCATAATTTCTGTTATTTCTACTGTTGACAAGCATTTACATTGTTTCCTATATGGGTGCTATTAATATATTGTGCTGCTATAAATATTCTGCCGCATGTCTTTTGGTAAACATCTGCACTCATTCCTGTGGATCCTGTAGAGTGAAATGCTTAGTTATATATCAGTGTAACTTTTTAAACATGCTATTAGAAGTTTGCAGTTTTATCAGTTGGCCAAGCCAAAAGATTACTTTTATCACAACTATGTCCTAGATGTATCTTGTCTTTGTTAAACATGACTTCTGTCTTTCCATTTTTGCCAAAATATTTTATCTGTAGAGTTTTAATGATATGCTTCCTTCTATTTTGCATA